>CM044956.1:28216174-28469892 GCA_024516035.1 Bactericera cockerelli
GGCTTCTTTTTGGTGCTTTCTTTACTGGGAAGTGGCTCTCTACGGCTTTTGCCCGGCCTCTTGTGGTATAAGGCTTTCCTTGAGCAACCATTTGAACCGCTTCCTTGCAGCTTCTGAGAGTTTTATGAAGATCCATTTATTTTGAAGCTTTTCAAGAGCTTCTGAGAGATGTTTCTTTTAGTCGGTACGACAGGGGGAACACTCCGTGGTCTTATTCTTAGCTGAGAGATTCACGGAACTACAAACTAAAATACATTTATGTATAATAATGTAGACGTTTTTTATGTTTAGATTAAGCTTTCATTGTCTTACCTGTATGTTGGACTTGCAGCAGAAGCAAACAAACATGAAGAAGAGAATAGGAGTGATGTTGTAGTAGAAGCTGGTCCAGTTGTCAATGTGGAACACTGCCACGCAGGCCCCCACCAACATGAGGAATATCGTGCCGGGGCCCAGGATGGTACCTCCCATCAACATCACCTGCGAATAAATTTCATGATGGAATGAAGCAGGATTAGTTACCACTATCTCATCAACGCTATTTTTGAGGTCTAAGAACTTTTCTAAAGTGTACAAAACAATTAAAAGCCTAAAAATGAATGCCGCATTTAGAAATAAAAAGCAATACATTGCTCTAAAATAATAATATGATATCTTTAGTAACTTTAATTTTCATGGATACTCGAAAGTTTCTCTTATTATTAGGAGAGACAAGTAGTTCTTGTTCTATGAACAAAATATTGATAGATTAACTGCCACAGATTGCATTCATCCAGGCTTTTGGGCAGAAACGTCAAGTTTCCATGATGTATCAACCTCGAGTGTTCTGCTAGTAAATAAATAAATGTCACAAGTTGGGTCTCACCTGGTACCAAATATAGGGCATCGAGATGTTATCGTTTATCTTTATGGTCTTCTTATAGTCCATGAGCAGGTCCATGATATTAGCCATGGTGGAAGGGGCCCACCGTCTCCGCTGATTGTAGAACTCATTGAAGCTCTCGGGGCACCGGGTGTAGGCATCGCTGGCCGCTGAGTACTCCACACGGTAGCCTCGTTGCAGCAGTAGCGTGCACAGCCATCGGTCCTCACCTGGGACATGAGAGATGTTATCAGTATTGCTATGAGCTCCTATTCCTTTCATAGTAATAATTAATGAAAAAATCTATTATAGATTTGTTTGGAGTAGTTTTTGATGTGTAAAATTCAATAGTTACTAGTTTGAATTCGCACCCATCGAATAAAAAGGGAGCTGTAGTTACCTTGGTCGTACTGCACATAATGCCGGGCCTCTGCAGACTTGGTGGTGTATCTTCTCATCACATTGTCATCCATGAGAGCCTTGGCTCTGAAGAGAGAGAAGCAGCCTGGACTACACAGAACGCAGCCTATCATGTGCTCGGTGGCTTTCTGAAGCCAATGTCCGATGGCGTACTCGAACTTCTGATACCAAGCCATAGGTCCTTTAAGAAAATTGTTATATTAACTGTCAATTCAAAGTTTTAGAACTAAACAACGCAACGTAACATACACGTTA
Organism: Bactericera cockerelli; assembly: GCA_024516035.1. Taxonomy (NCBI): domain Eukaryota; kingdom Metazoa; phylum Arthropoda; class Insecta; order Hemiptera; family Triozidae; genus Bactericera; species Bactericera cockerelli. The sequence continues at coordinate 28,217,712 of CM044956.1, forward strand.
TCTTAATATATATATATAAAAAAAGATAAGTTATAACTGAAATCGTGTTTTCATCCTGGCAAGATTTCCAGTTATTTTTGTAAGACCTCTGTCAACTTGATGTATTCTACCACTATTTCGGCTTACTTATTGTGTTTCTTATCAAGCACTTGGTTCGAATCAGAGAAATCTTCACTGGGAGATGGGATATAAACGTCCCTCTAGATTCTAGATGCTCAATTCATTTTTCTCCCTCTAAAACTAACAAAGCAACTAATATCTCACCTCCACCAACAGGATGGATTCTCCCGCAGGCAGCGCCCAGGTTTCGATTCTTCTTCATCAAGTCCACCAAGAGCCTCACAGCGTCGGGCTGGAAGTCCACATCGCCGTCCAGAGTGAGTAGGTAGGTGTTCTCGGCCATCACTTCCTTGCGGTCCACAGGCAGAGGCAGCTCCATCAGACGATGGCCCAGCAGATAGTACATGTACATCACCTGGTGATGAAAGTAAAGAGTCTTGTACGTTCGAGTTTATATTGTTGTCCAAGTCTCAGTGCCTATACCTTTCTTTCCTTACAGCTAACTATCGTCAGATCGTCACAATTAATTGATTTTTATTAAATTGTATCTTGTTTCTTAAATATCTATCTAAAGGTTGCAGTGACATGAAATCTTAAAAAAAACCCCATTTGAGCCACAATCAATGATGCCTTCTCACCTGACTCCACCGCTTTCTGTGTCGAATCTTCGCCTTGTCCTTCAAGTGTACGATCATCTTAGTCTTCCCCGGCAGGGTCCATATGAGCTGCCCTCCGTACGGGGTGGGGTACTTGGTGGGGGGTCGGATGCGTATGTTGGTCTCGTGTACATGGGCGGCTGCGTCATCTATCACCGACACGAACAACTTCACGAAGCGATTCACCTGGGCCCACTCGTCATTCACGTCGGAGATTTCGAAAGCATCGTCGAAAAAAATGTGAGCTGTAAAATGAAATGACCAACATCCTTCATTCACGAGGTAGGCATTGCCTCGCAAAACGGACATGCCTCAAGTGAAAGTTGTGATTGTTTCCTACATTGTAAGAAAGATTTTCATTCCAAATTTTAATTCTCTATGGATAAAAATTGTTGAATAACAATGATTATAAATCAGTCAGTAATGTAAAAATCACCCCTTTGCTTTGTGTTTTGTAAATATAAACCAGCAGAACGCCCCATGCTGCTTGTTTGTTGAATCCGATTAGTAATAAAAACACTCTTTAGTGGAAGGTAACCACCAGACGAGGTTAATGCTTTAAGCATTTTCTACCACCTTACCCTGAGAGTCTTGACTACCAGATTAACGTTTCATCCAGAGCCGGATTGTAACTGAGTTGTGTAAATTGTTGTTTTGAAACCCCCATCAGTGAAGCTGACCAACAAAAAGCGCTTTCAAAAATCGCTGTCATTAGAAGGTGAAATTTCTATCTCATTCTACTCACTTTCATATTCGTAATAATCCGGATCAACAACTCGCAGATATTTCTGCGCAACTCGGCGTGCGCACTGGTCCTCATCCAGCCGCAGGATAGACTTCACCAGCTCCATCATCTCGTCCTTGGTCTCGTGCCACATTGTGGCGCATGCGTAGATGCGGGTGATGGAGTCGGATTTCTTGACAGTCTTGGGTGTAGTGGAGGAAGCGTCAGTGTGAACGGAGATTGTCTCGTAGTATTCGTCAGGGTCTTTCTCTCGATCCACGAGTTCCTGTGAACGAATCGTTTACGTATTAATAATGATAATAGTTAACTATTACTTCCGAGAAATTTCTAATATTAGAAATCGGAAGTATTGTGTTCGTTTTTGTAAAAAAAAATATTTTTTTGCTCCGATTTCAATTTTTTTCATATTTCTGGACGTTTCATAACCTACTGAGTAAATTTGGTTTTGTGTCTGTCTGTCGGTCTGTCGGTCTGTTAAAACGATTCCTTGTAACGCGCAAATCTCGGAAACTACTCGACCGATTTTGATGAAATTTTGCACATATCTAGGAGACATTCTGTAGATGGTCCCATTTTAAATTTATCGAATTCATACCAGCGGTTCTGGGTGAAAGAGACCATGCGCCTGACCACTAACTTTTTACTTAAACGCTTATATCTCGTGAACGGTACACCCGATTTCAATGAAATTTTGTAAGAATATGCATATTATTGTTTAACATAGGTTATTTATATTTATTTTTGAATTAATTATAATTTGACTCTGATATTTAAGAAAATCCGAAATTTTGGACAAAAAAGTAAAAAAAATAAGGACCATGACTTGCCGATACAGAATTTTTTGTGGAATTCAGATTGTAGAAAAAACGATATTCTACCATATTAAACAAATTTGAAGAAAATCGGTTGAGCCGTTTTGGAGATACAAGTAATTTTCTATAAAATCTCAAAATTGGCACGTGTTTACAATGTGAAGCAATCACGAGGAAGTATTGTGTCCATAATTGGCAGTGTTTTTTTTACTATTCAAATAGGTTAAGCTTTTTGAGACTTGAAATGCTTTGAGCATTAACTTCACCTAGTGTTTACCTTTTTCTAAAAGGTATTATGATTACTATTTTTATATTTTGTTTCAACCTTCTCTTACCTAAATGGGTTTCGATAGAAAGATAGTGCCGTGTACCCGGTCGGTATCTCCTCGACTTATTATAATTTCTCTTCTTCCGTGCTTTCCTCTTTAAGACATATCAATTCTTATCCATAAATTAAATATTTCTTAAAAGTGTTTAAATACAAGAAGACAGGCAAAATATTGAAAATATTTTACCCACCTCAGTTTTAACGTCCTTCTCATCATCACATCTACGGTTCATACTCATAGACTGATCGATAAGCAAAGAATCGTACATGGGTCTCACGAATAATTTCTCCGTGGTGGCCAACCTGTAGAGAAGAAGAAGAAGAATTAGAACTGAACCAACTCACAAAAAGAACAATCTGAAACGAAGTAAAGGTTGTTGACAGACGCGTAGTAACAAGTAACTTGTCTAGATGGGAAAGACATTTTAATTTATATATTTGTAACAAAATAAATCAATGGAGAATAAACTCATTGAATATTCTCTCATTCGTGGCATTACCCACCAAAGTACAAATGGAAGTGTTACCAATCATTAAATCCAGCTTCTCAGAGTCTGATCTGACAAAGAATTGTGACCAAGTTTAAAAGGGAGAAAATTGAATAAAGATTTCCACGAGTAGATATTGAATTCATTTGTACTTTACCTCTCACATTTCGGTGTCCAGATGTGTAGCGTAATCCAAGTTTGACTCAGTAACCATAACAACCACACCCATGCATGCTGTTGGGAAAAAAGTACATGATGTATTATTTTCAACCAAATCATCTTCGAGTATTATTATATCCCCCAAAAAACACTTCGTGTAAAAATAGTCGTCAAGTGTTGGAATAATTAAAAAGAACTGATATCAAAAACGTCAATTTTCTATGTTTCAAGGAATGATTTTTCACGTAATCAGTCACACAACAAAATAATACTCTTGAAAGAACCATGTTGTATAGTTACAGAACCACGTCCTTGACTATTGCACACTGTTTTGTTCTGAAATTTATGTGTAGTAATCTGCTAACAAAACAGTGTGCAGTAGTCAAGGACGTGGTTCTGTAACTATACAACATGGTTCTTTCAAGAGTATTATTTTGTTGTGTGACTGATTACGTGAAAAATCATTCCTTGAAACATAGAAAATTGACGTTTTTGATATCAGTTCTTTTTAATTATTCCAACACTTGACGACTATTTTTACACGAAGTGTTTTTTGGGGGATATCACTACTTTTTGATTTAATTGATTTTCCTCAATCAGAGATGTAAAAAGGGCGTAAATTGACTTACAGCCTTTTTCCATCAAGCCCCGCAAACAAAAAAGAAACTTTAGAAAGATGCTGAGAGAAAATTTTATAGTACTTTCTGAAGACAGGAGAAATCTTGAGATAACAAGTGTGATCCTTCAGTGACACTAGATAGCGCTCAGCAATTTTGTTGATCTTTTCAAATTTTGAAACCCACTGCTAGATTCACTAACAGAAAAGTACCCCGTTTCAGTATTTTTTGGCAATAGTTAGAGACCGAGTATTTCATAGAACCGGTACTTCAGTAATCGATTACATAAAAGTACCGAGTATTTACCAGGTTCTTTTGCACTTGGTTTTTGATATTTTGAGAGCGGATGTAAATGGAATAGTGGATTCGAGTAATTACTCAAGAACCAAGTAGGTACAAAAGCACTGGTTCTTCAATCATTCAGTACACTAACTAAATGTCACAATTTTGCATTCTGAACGTGTACAGGAGATAAATCTCGGTTCACAAAATTTGTTAGGTGTTTTGGTTTTAAATCTACATATATAAATGCGAAAGTTAACACTCACTCCCTCATTCATCTCGATTTCTCAGCACTGGTGAGTCCTAGGAAGCTGAAATTAGGCATGTATGGATGGGTAACACGTAAAATATTGTGACCTAAATGACATTTTTTTTTTTTTTTTTTTTTAATTTGAAGTGACGACATATCAACTCAAAGTGAGAAAGTTTTAGGCAAGGGTCTGAGCTTTCCTTTGACATATCGATCGCAAAATTCTGATGAGCCCTTCTTGAGCTATGATGCCAGGTAAGGACAAAAAATGGATTGTGACACAATTTTTTTCTCACACTTTTACTTTTCTGTGCGGTGTGTTGTGAATGTGGTATGTGTGTGTGGTGTGTGTGTGGTGTGAGTGTGTGGTGTAGTGTGTGTGTGTGTTTTTGTGTGATGTGAGTGTATGATGTGTGATGTGTGTGTGTGTGTGTGTGTGTGTGTGTGTGTGTGTGTGTGTGGTGGTGTGGTGTGGTGTTTTGTGTGTGTGTGATGGGCTGGCGAAGCGGCGGGTGTAAACCGCTAGTGTTTTAATAAATTAGAAGTTTCACTTCCTAGTTTATAAACTGATTTACATAATCTACACTTCCCTAAACCGTCCGATTGTTTGAAACTGTTTTTTAGTATGGCTTTAAGAAATGATGACCCATATATATTTGCCTAACTTCAAGTTCCTAAACATTAAAGTTAAGTCACAACTACTCAAACACGCTTTACTAAATCTACGCTGAAACCGGGACTTGAACCACCGACCTCTAGGTTACAAGTCCACTGCCTTATCGATCAAGCTACTGAGGTGGGTAAGTTGCTAAACATGGTGTCATTTCAGCATAATCAGTATGAACAGAAAAAGTATAAACAGAAAATTGTTCTAGATATACATTTTTATTATTATTATCTGACCTGGTTGCAGGGTTTCCAATGAAACCCTTACAATTTTATTAACACTGCGACCTAATTAGATCTATTAAGACCAGCTGACTGTATTTGGTTTTAACGTCCTGACTGAGATAATCAGGACGGGGGTTTTACCCTCCATTCGCTGGGAATCGTACCAGCTACCCAATTAACCTCACCCAGCCTGGGTAGGGCCGGAAATGCCAGCCTCACGTGTTTGGATGAAACAGAATTTTCGTCGAAAAGTCTGCCCCAACCGAGAGTTGAACTCGGGAACTCTGGACTACGGGCAGTAGTCACAACCATTAAGCCACGAAGGCTGGTTATTTAATAATTATTAATTAACAGGCAAACATGTATCCATGAAACATACCCTGAAAATTTCAGCTCGATTGGACAAAATATGCAACTTATATCCACGTTACATACATAGGTAGACCGATAGTTAGATTGTGACATATCGATGTTGATCGAGTTAAACCATACTCAATTCATTCGAAATTAAACGGTCATAGGAGGTTGACTCAAACTAGTAACTACTGTTTTTTTTCTCACGAGATATAACAGAAAACCGGCCATCCAAAGTACAGAGTAAAAAATTCTACCTAGCCGGGATTCGAACCCAGGTCACCTTGCAAACTTTGTGTTTTACCTACATCACAGTGATCGTCGACTAATATTTTATTGTATTTATCATTTGATCTACATTAATCAATATTTTGCCTCTTACTGGCCAATATATATATCAGAGGCACGCTTCCTCTCAGTAGTGAGTTTGAAGAAATGTTTTACCTTTGAAATATAATAATGATTGTTATGATAATATTATCGTGATGTAGAAATCTTTGAACGAAGTTAAAGGACGTTATTATTCCCTTGCTAATAAGTCGGTCTGTTGGCAGCTTGGATGAAGCGAGGACGTTAACCGCTAAAATAAAGTTCTGTGTGAGGTGAAGATTTTTTGTTACTCTCATAAATTAAAATTCAGTTTTTTCTTTTTATGTCTCACACTCTCGCTGATTTTTTTAAAATTTTATTTACATCGTAGTATAATTCTGCGTAATTAGACCTTTAGAAAGAACTTTCAGTCATCCACTTGGGATAAATAGGCGTGGCTCCGGGGTTCATTATAGATATTCCTTTAGAGGGCTTTAAATACTTTTCTACTTGTTTCAACCATCTGAAATTAAGTGTGCTCGTTTCCATTGACTAGACGTTTCTAAAAACACTAAAAATACATATCTAGGGTATCCAGAAAAAAAAAGAAAAAAGAAATCCGGTTTTCTTGTAAAAGGCTATAACTCAATTTTGGTTCAGTAAAATACTTTGGTTATGTCAAAATATTATTCCTTATTATAAGGACTTTCAAAAAATACCACAATCGCAGCTCCAAGATAACCAGAAAAAAAAAAGAAAAAAGAAATACGGTTTTCTTGTAAAAGGCTATATCTCCTATCCTATAAAAAATAAATACTTGAAACTATAAAAGGTATGCAGAAATAAAAATTCCCTTTCCAAAAATGTATCTCACGTCTTTCCACGATGAGCACACGTTGCTGTACCCTTGACAGAAAATTGGTCTGAAAAAAAAAAAAAAACCCGTATGAATAATTTTATGAAATTCAAGATTTTCGGCGTGGCCAGAAAACGACTTTAACTGTCTGCAGGAACCTCGCGCTTTCGTGAAACACAATCTACTTTCGCGTCTCATTACGAATTTGAAATAGAAATTGATAAAAGTTAGCGGGAAGTGGGCGAAAACAATAAAACAAAATACATATAAACTCTGTTTCGTGTTAATATAGGCCGGTTGGCTGGCGCTACTTGACGAGCGCTCGCCTACCGGCGAACTTGATAATAAAAAAAAACGAAATAACCTTTATCCATTAGAAGAGTGTTGATCTCTTATGCTAACCTGTTACTATTGCCAGAACGCTACTTATCTGTGACTATTGCTAGAGCATTACTTATCTGTAACTATTGCCACAGCATTGCTAACTTGTAACGATTGCCAGAACATTAACCTCTAAGATTGCCATAGCATTGCTAACCTGTTGCTATTGTTAGAGAATACTTGCTAACCTGTAAGGATTGCCAGAACATTAATAACGTCTAAGATTGCCATAGCATTGCTAACCTGTAATGATTGTCACAACACTGCTAACTTGTAAAGATTGCCAGAACATTAATAACGTCTAAGATTGCCATAGCATTGCTAACCTGTAATGATTGTCACAACACTGCTAACTTGTAAAGATTGCCAGAACATTAATAACGTCTAAGATGGCCATAGCATTGCTAACCTGTAATGATTGTCACAACACTGCTAACTTGTAAAGATTGCCAGAACATGAATAACGTCTAAGATTGCCATAGCATTGCTTACCTGTTTGATAATAAAGTCGTCGAGGAAGTAAATGGAGGGAGACACGAAAAAGAGGTAGTCGGGAATGGAGTTCTGGAAAAAGCAGGGGTCGTCATTGCGGAGTCCGCACATGGTGATGAGGATAGAGATGGTGACGGGGATGGTGAGGTTCACGGGGAAAGCGTAGCTGAACCCCTGGATCATGATCTTACACGCGTACTTGCCTGGAGAAAATTATCAATGAGAGAAAATTATCAATGAAAAACAGAAGAGACATACTAAATCCAATTTGTGTAATGTTTTAAACATTTAAACGAGAAAATTAAGAACTTTTTACCCACTCAGAATTACTTGGAAGTCATGGAAGTTTACATATTGACCGTTCTTGAATGAAAAAATAATATATGATCGCGAAAAAAGATTTTTTTAGAACATAAGTAAATCTCAAATATCTACCTCAAAAAGCACTTCGATGGAACCATCTTTCTCGAAATGTAGAGATTTCAACCCCTTGAAATATCTGCAGTTTGCAAGCAAGTCCACTTGCGTTTGTTATGGTCATATGTCATACAGGGTGATTCAGCATATTTGGGACAAAAGAATATGGTAGGTGGGTGAGATCACGAGGAACAATTATAAAATAAAAAAATGCGGTAAACGCACTAAAAGCGAGATACAGGGTGGAATAGGTGCATTTTTGTCGAACAAAAATATTGTTTCTCGTTATCTCACCTACATACCATATTCGTGTAGTCCAAATATTCTGAATCACCCTGTATAGGGTTAAAGAGCGATTTCTAATTCACTGGTATGTATCATTTCTTTCACTCACCCACAATGTAGCATAGGTAGGCAGCGAATATCTGGAAAAGCAGGACCTTGAGGGCAAAATTATCCTCAGAATCAATATCCCGGTAGTCTCCCGTGAGGTTTGGATCAGCCAGGTCCGGGATAGAAGTTCCAAACGCTGAGGCTTTCACCTGAAATGAGTTTTTTTGCTTATTTTAGTTCTGGATGAATATTTTACAAGGATAAGATAACCTATAATAATACGGAGTTGGCACTTTCGGCAGTCCCCCCCAGGCAGGTGTATGATTTGAGCTTGTTAGTAGAAACTAATTAGAATGATCCATTGCACTTTTCTGGCTGGGGGGACGTAAAAACAGGGAAAAGATCAATATTCGCTATAAACATAGAACGAACTGGCCAACCCTAACAAGCTAGCCTAGCTTGTAGTTCCTCAAGGATTTCATCTATGTGGCTTAAAGAAAAGCTCAAGTTCTCACGATGGTGAGCATATAGAAATATGTGGTTCGGTCCGAGCCAACTTTTCAACTTATGTGGGTTGGAGATTATCGCTCCCCAGCCCAGCTGCGGCCAAGCTGGTTAGAACAACATCCAGTGCACTCACCTCGTAGATCCTGATCTTGTGTTGGGCGAAGGAGGCGTGAAACTTGGAGAAGAACTCCCCCACCCCCTCCCCGCGGAAGGACATGAACACCAGCGCCGAGCAGAAGAAGACTAGGATCTTGAGGAAGGACACAAAGGCGTAGGTGAAGTAGCGCGTGCGCTTCAGTCTCTCCTTCACTCGCCAGGCGCTCTTCATGAACCCTGGAGAAGTTAGCAAGCATAGTTTGAACCTGGACTCGTGCTAAAAATCTGATAGTAGAGAATAAATTTTGTCTTGATTGTTCCCAAATCTGGGTTCCTAGAATGTATAGGTTTCCAGATTTGGGGTCCTAGAATTAGATGGGTTCCCAGATTTGGGATCCTAGAATTAGATGGTTTCCCAGATTTGGTATCCTACAATTAGATGGGTTCCCAGATTTGTGGTCCTAGAATTAGATAGGTTCCCAGATTTAGGGTCCTAGAATTGGATGGGTTGTCATGGGTTTCTAGAATTTGATGGATTCCCAAATATGGGTTCTTAGATTGAATGGGTTTCCAGGTCTCATCATTTTATTGCAAAGTTTTCTTGGAAACTCTTCCCTCGTTGCGTCGTGAATTACCCACCTTAATTTGGAACTCACCGAAAATGGAATGTTTGCTTGTATAGTTCTCCCAATAGCCACAGGACACACAGAACAGGGCCGGTGGAATCAACCAGAGGCAAGGGTCATTGTGCCCCTCTAGGAGAGGCCACAGCAGCGCCCCTGTCGCCTGGGCTGACACGGCTATCATATCCATCATGGCTTTCAGGTAAACCTCGGACCTCTCTGACCCCTTGGTTAGGCCCCTGGTGTTGCGAGATATCAGCGCTGCAAAGTTTAGTTTAAAATAAAAATAACATTAATGATGTGCTCTTTGTATTCTTTAAGAGATACATTATTCCTATTTCGATTAAGAAGTTTTGAGAAGAATAATGTTTTATTTTTAAATCATTTAAAAGTTACCTGAAGATCTCTTAGTTGTAAATCTTGGCAATACAAAGAAAAATAACTTGAAAATCCTGGAAACTACGCCCAAGGGATCTTGCATGTTCTTTGTGTCGTGCAAGTGTGATTTCACTGCATCCCCTTCCTTTTGAAAATTCGGAATGCTCTTGGCTGTCGACCTTGATATATGCAGATTTGCAGATGCATCCTAAATTAGAAGGTGTTAAAAACACTCACTGAGGAAAGCTGGCAGGAAGCAGAGACAGTTAGTGAGCATGGCGCCTTTCACCACATCCATGTTGGGTAGTAGGACGAACATCAAGCAGGCCAGACCCAGCGTATGCAGCAGCTCCATGGTGATGACGAAGATAAAGTCGTGCAGTGGGGGCTTCTTCCACGACTGAAAGTGCATAGGTAGGAATTAGACAGTGCCATTGATAGGTAGAAGATAATTATTGGATACAACAGAGTCGTGGTGCAATTTTATTGGTGAGTCTCTGTAGAAATGTACTTACACACAAGGTCTTTCCTATGTGAACAAGCACTTTTCTTGTCAAATCTACTAAATTAACAGGTAGTAGCATGTCATCTCCAGGACGCGAAACGACCGTTCTGATGTTTCGCTTGATAATTATTCTAGCTGGTTCCGACCTCGGTGCTTAGGGCAAGATGAAACCAGCCATCACATGTTTTCTGTTGTTTGTAGATGGATTTTTTTTCTCTTTTTCGTTAATTCCACCTGAATAATGGTCTAGTATTGTGTCATTCTTGTTCTAGGTTATATCACTTACTTACATACATGATTGAAATCATTTTAAATGAAAATACATAAATAAACTCTCATGGGTTATTTTATTTCCAAATCTTACCTTGAAGTAGCAGATCCTGATAGACCGGACAGCGGTTCCCAACTCGGGGACTATAAAGGCTATGATGAGACACCAGTACCAGGCGATCCGCTCCTCTGAAGGCAGGTACACCGCGAATTGTTTGTCTCGACCTAGTGGGATGGATATTTTATATTTTAGAGAAAAATATTAATGTTCAGTATAAATAGAAAATTTTCTACAGTTTTCCTTGGTAATTTACATAAATAAAAGTCTAGTTCCTTTGACATCTATCTCCTGTATTCCTTAGAGTAATTTCCTATACGGAAATTATTATTCTTTGCGTTTTGTCCCTTCAACAAATGGCTATTGGGGTTCCAAAAAGTTTCCCGTGGCCAAATCCGTTAGTTTTTACTTCTTCCAGTTTATCTTCAAAGTTAGTATTTTAATGTGTGAAATACATAAGAGTATTAATATTTTTAAATAATGATAAAATAAATACACACACTCATACATAACTCTGATATGACGCATGTTAGCTTCACAAAATCCTTGTCAGTCATCACTTACCAAACTCCTTGTTACAGTAGGGAATGTGCTTGTCGGGGGCGCGGAGTTGTGACGTCATGAAGAACACAGCTGTCTTGGCCACAACCCCGGAGAGCAGGACCACCACAAAGGTGAAGAGGTAGACGAAGATCTTGAGGGCCTTGATTGTGAACTCCAGGCAGGCCTTGGAGGCCATGGACCCCGAGTCTTGTCGGGGGGGCAGGTCCCGGAACACATCCCAGGCCTTCGTCTCGGGCACTGTGCGGGTGCTGGGGGGAAGGAGAGGGGTCTTTTATTAGGGTCATTTGTTATTCTTTACTAACCACTTTTTTTAATGTCTTAAACCTGGTTAATTATATCTTAAAGATTACGTAGCGGAGTTCTAACTTGGGAAATTTTTAACAGTTTAGCAACAAGTACAAGCAAGTAGGTATACATAGATATCATTTTTAGATAAGAGGGTCGCTTAATAGAAGATTTGTTGAGATAAGATTGAATGCAGATAGGAGAAGATCAGGAAGTGACATTTAGCATCTGCACGACGCATCTCTTAACGCAATGATCCATCAAACATCTCGGCCGAGGTGTGAAGAACGCCCTTTACAAAAAGGAAAAAAGTGACAGCGCAGCTGAGTGCAAGGTAACGGAAAACATAGTTCCCATGCACTTCATGTACTTTCAGCCAGCGAAAAGTGAAACATGAATTGCAATTTTTATTGCAGAAATGCACTTTACGTCGAAAAAGGAATTCATTTGATTTTTGTTTGACTTCCCAGGCCAACGGGAACCCTATTTTCGAACCCTTCAAACAATCGTGAAAGACCCGAAACTTAAAGAGAAATCAAGTTTGGGATGACTCCTAGCAAGGACAAAGAAAGATAGTATAAGAGGAACAAATGTTAAAGGAGTTCTCAATTTATCATTTATTTTTAGCTCTATTTCTGATTCTTTTGAGTAGGAGGAAGTGGTGATTTCAGTGTATATAATCACATATCTCATGATATCAAGCATTTCTTCTAAGGTAATGAATGTAGGTAATGATCATAAGACATGGTCTCACTGAACGCTGTTGACGCAAGTCGTCAATTAAAACCTTCCTCCATTACTTGTTGCATCACATGAGAGAATGTAACACCATTCCTCACTCTCAAATCTGATATCGAGTGACCAAACAGGCAAACAATATGATAATTTCAAATTAGTATTATCTTCCACAAAACAAAATCATTGATATCTATAGATACCTAATTTTTAATGTGCCTGAATCAGGTGCGAAGCCAAAAATGTGTTTTGGAGGGGATTGTATTAAGTGTAAGTCAGAAATTTTACATAATTATAACCATGGGTGATGGTTCTATTAGTCTCAAATACTGGCTAAGGGGAAGCTGGATTTTGAAATGAAAATTCTTCCCAAACATATTTTAAAAGCCAGAAAACAATATGTACAGAAGCCAGGGTAATATGTAGGTATAGAATGCTGATCCAACAAACATACGAATCCTTAATGCCTCAGGCGATTATTATTAAAAGACTTAAATTGTGCCGAGGCTGATTTTATAGACATGTCAAAGTGTAATTGTTGGCTGAGGGAGGCTAAAAATCACCTTGCGTGGGTGCCTGGCTTGCATGGGTACTCTAACAGGGCGCATTACGATTCGGCCCAAAAAGGTTTATGAGAAAGGTTTTCGATTTCAGGTAAAAAAAGTCACCGAACGATTCGTCCCAAAACGTTATCTTGACCAAAAAATAAACAACACGATTCGGCCCAGTGCAACATTCTAAGTACCGTACATATTGAGGGATTTTTTATTATTCAACATTAAATTACGAAATTACCTTCTATGTATATCAGGCTTTGGCCTTCTATGTATTATCCCTAACCCTACTATATTCTTGATGCATGGCCTTCTATGTATTATCCCTAACCCTACTATATTCTTGATGCATGGCCTTCTATGTATTTTACTTAACCCTACTATATTCTTGAGGCATGGCCTTCTATGTATTTTACCTAACCCTACTATATTCTTGATGCATGGCCTTCTATGTATTTTACTTAACCCTACTATATTCTTGAGGCATGGCCTTCTATGTATTTTACCTAACCCTACTATATTCTTGAGGCATGGCCTTCTATGTATTTTACCTAACCCTACTATATTCTTGAGGCATGGCCTTCTATGTATTTTACCTAACACTACTATACTCTTGAGGCATGGCCTTCTATGTATTTTACCTAACCCTACTATATTTTTGATGCATGGCCTTCTATGTATTTTACCTAACCCTACTTTATTCTTGAGGCATGGCCTTCTATGTATTTTACCTAACCCTACTATATTCTTGAGGCATGGCCTTCTATGTATTTTACCTAACCCTACTATATTCTTGATGCATGGCCTTCTATGTATTTTACTTAACCCTACTATATTCTTGAGGCATGGCCTTCTATGTATTTTACCTAACCCTACTATATTCTTGAGGCATGGCCTTCTATGTATTTTACCTAACCCTACTATATTCTTGAGGCATGGCCTTCTATGTATTTTACCTAACCCTACTATATTCTTGAGGCATGGCCTTCTATGTATTTTACCTAACCCTACTATATTCTTGATGCATGGCCTTCTATGTATTTTACTTAACCCTACTATATTCTTGAGGCATGGCCTTCTATGTATTTTACCTAACCCTACTATATTCTTGAGGCATGGCCTTCTATGTATTTTACCTAACCCTACTATATTCTTGAGGCATGGCCTTCTATGTATTTTACCTAACCCTACTATATTCTTGAGGCATGGCCTTCTATGTATTTTACCTAACCCTACTTTATTCTTGAGGCATGGCCTTCTATGTATTTTACCTAACCCTACTATATTCTTGAGGCATGGCCTTCTATGTATTTTACCTAACACTACTATACTCTTGAGGCATGGCCTTCTATGTATTATCCCTAACCCTACTATATTCTTGATGCATGGCCTTCTATGTATTTTACTTAACCCTACTATATTCTTGAGGCATGGCCTTCTATGTATTTTACCTAACCCTACTATATTCTTGATGCATGGCCTTCTATGTATTTTACTTAACCCTACTATATTCTTGAGGCATGGCCTTCTATGTATTTTACCTAACCCTACTATATTCTTGAGGCATGGCCTTCTATGTATTTTACCTAACCCTACTATATTCTTGAGGCATGGCCTTCTATGTATTTTACCTAACACTACTATACTCTTGAGGCATGGCCTTCTATGTATTTTACCTAACCCTACTATATTTTTGATGCATGGCCTTCTATGTATTTTACCTAACCCTACTTTATTCTTGAGGCATGGCCTTCTATGTATTTTACCTAACCCTACTATATTCTTGAGGCATGGCCTTCTATGTATTTTACCTAACCCTACTATATTCTTGATGCATGGCCTTCTATGTATTTTACTTAACCCTACTATATTCTTGAGGCATGGCCTTCTATGTATTTTACCTAACCCTACTATATTCTTGAGGCATGGCCTTCTATGTATTTTACCTAACCCTACTATATTCTTGAGGCATGGCCTTCTATGTATTTTACCTAACCCTACTATATTCTTGAGGCATGGCCTTCTATGTATTTTACCTAACACTACTATACTCTTGAGGCATGGCCTTCTATGTATTTTACCTAACCCTACTATATTTTTGATGCATGGCCTTCTATGATTTTACCTAACCCTACTTTATTCTTGAGGCATGGCCTTCTATGTATTTTACCTAACCCTACTATATTCTTGAGGCATGGCCTTCTATGTATTTTACCTAACACTACTATACTCTTGAGGCATGGCCTTCTATGTATTTTACCTAACCCTACTATATTTTTGAGGCATGGCCTTCTATGTATTTTACCTAACCCTACTATATTCTTGAGGCATGTAATTCTATGTATTTTAACCTAACTCTACTGTCAAACACTCAAATAAACACTGATAACAGAGATGACTGTTACTGGTTCAAAACAATGTTTCCATACTATTTTATAGGGATTTTTTGGTGGAATGAAAGTGAGACTTTTTGTTGGAATAAAACTAGGATTTTTTGTGTGGGATCAAAATTTGATAGTGTGTTTTGGGACGAATCGGGTTATGGCCGAATCATGCTGTGTTTTTATGAGTTTTTTTTGGGGCCGAATCATGCTATGGAAAAGGTCTACTCAGGTAATTTGGGCCGAATCGTGAAGTTCCCCTCTAACACAAGGGAGGATGGTGCAAGAATAATAAGGTGTTTGTCTGTTTCTTGGTAGTACCCTAGTAGCCTACCTATATTATTATGATAGAGTTATTATTTTTCCTATTATTTTGCGATTGCCGCACTGTCAGTCATTGTTTGGGCTGTCAGGACCTCTTGGTTCTGTGGGAATACTGTGAGCTAACACATCATTAGCTGCAACATGGAGATATTATGATGGCCAGGTAGATTACTAAGAATTGTTATGTGGTAGTAGATACAACGAAGATGAGCTCAGTGGAAGAGATAGCCGCAGAAAAAAGAATCATGCTGCCAGCGTCGATGGCGCGTTGAATGCACCGGTTCTCATTGGATCACCGAAGTTAAGTGAAGACTTCGTGATGCTGGCATTCCGGCCCAACCCAGGCTGGGTGAGGTTAATGTGGGTAGCAGGTTTGTGAGTTTCCTGCGAATGGAGGGTAACACCCCCGTCGTGATATGACCATGCAGTTGAAAGCGACGTTAAAAAGAAAAAAAGAATCATGCCAAAGAAAATCTTTAATTACTTTGTCAAAATTTCTCAAATACGTAGATTTGAAGAGGAGCTTTACCATAGGCGAATCTTATTTCACTTAGCTCTTTCTTAAACCTACTTTTGGTCGGTATTTGTTCCAGGATTTCATATCTTTCAATTTAGCGCGTCCTCTTTTCTCCAGTTCTTTGCTCTTAGGTTTTATTCAACTTTGTCTCTCCATCTCATCTTTGGTCTCCCTCGGTTGTTTGAACCGCCTATTTCAAATTCTTTTATTCTCTTACTCACATAGTTTTCCTCTCTTCGCTCTATATTTCCGAACTAATTTTAATCTTACCTAGGTTAAGTATTAAGTTCATGTAATTGCAGTGAAACACATTGCGTTTGAACATTAATTTAAAAAAAACTATCTCAGCCTACTCTCTTTTATTTTCTTTGCCAGAGGCCCCACCTGCATTGTATCAAGCAAAACGCTAGTTTTGCAACGCCAAGAAAAACAAAACGAGCGTGCTATACTTACGCTAAACCGAGTTCGTATGTATTTTCTTTTGTAATTTTGACCTGCTTAGACAAAACTTTTTATATTTTTTTCTTCATATTCGTGTTTTCCTCGTCGAATAGAAGAATACTACTTTTTATTTTACCTTTTTCTGATACTCCTAACCGCTTTTACGAACACCCCTAATATTAGTAAAAGATTCATACTTTGGTCTCATTTTTTTTTTTTTTTTTTTTTTTTTTTTCCGCATTCGTCTTACCATGGGCTTATGGTTAAAGTTTAGTTCATGCCATTTTGGTTATGAGTTCATAATGCTTGCAGCTCGAGGTTTATAACAAAAAAAAACTTCCGCGGTCACTCGGCGGCGCTTTGGCGGTATCACCTATATCTCAAATGTGGCAAATGATAGAAAGCTGAAACTTTGTATATTAATTATTTGATTAATTTACAGCTTTTTTAATTCTATGTAATTTTTATATAATTATAACCATTTATGAGTTATAACATTTTTGTTGATTTTTGACGTTCACCGACCTCTCTTTACGTAATCACATGAATCGCTATTAAGGCTATATTGTATCGAGCTGAAACTTTCAGGACATATTTCTGAGTTTTGGCAGATGATTCCTCGCCAGAATAGCTATCTTCGAAAAATTTACGGTTTTTGAGTTATAAGCTCCTAAGGTCATTGGTAGCGCACAACATATTTTGGATTAGAGTGTCTTCTCCGAGTTTCGGAGCTCACAGTATCGGGATACCACACTCGTAAATGAAATAAAATTAAGGTATTGATTGATTGCTGAACTGTAGGGTGTGTTATCTTTCTTTCATCGACCTTCATTAGGTTCTTAGATATTATAGATGTACCTACTATTTTTCGACTAGTTAGTTTTTTTACTTTCCTTATCCTATAATAAGGAAAGTATTGTATTCGTCGAAAATTTGACCTACCCAGTTTTTCACATTTCTGGACGAATTATAGCCTCAGGATACCAAAAAAGTTGTTTTCAGCCATTGGTCCGTGCGTCTGTCTGTCTGTCTGTCTGTCTGTGTGTAAACAGGATATCTCGAGAACGGTAAGAGCTAGAGACTTGAAATTTGGTATGCTAATTATAATTATACACCAGACGAACCACGAAACTTTTGGTTGCAATCGGCCGCAGACTGCGGCCGCAGGACCGCAAATATTGGCAAGTGCCGCTTCTTTGAATTGGTTAAAGATACAAAAAAATATTAGAGAACAATTATGTCTTAGATTAAAAAAATAATAGGGGTCTCTTCTGATCATTTTTTTGATATCTTGAACTTTTTGGACCTCGGCCCCAATTTACCGGTATTTTGGGGGGACCCGCTTTGATTAACTTTTTTATTTTTTATCGTAGATGGGGGTTGTGACATATCAAATCCAATGATTTTGAGGTGCTGATTACGAATTTGATATTGATTTTTAGCTAAATGTTACCTTTGAGTCACCAGTGGCTTTTGGTCCTGTTCCAATTCCTTATAATTATGATAAGGAAAGTCGTGTGATGTTTACACCAGATTTTTTTAATTTTCAAGATGTGAGTGAGTGAATTATTCAATGAAATACCTTAAAGATATTATAAGGCTTTTTATAAGGATTGATCGATCAGTTAACAATTCAGTAAACTTTCTTTCAATACAATTAACTATTATACTGTAAGAAATTTTACTGAAACTAAGTAAACAATAATTTAATGTTTACAAAACTAAAATAATTATAGGTAGGTAGTAGGTAGGTACCTAGTTAGGTAGGTCCTTCATTAAGATAATTTTAATATGGGTTTAACTTCGCTTTGAACTGCATATCACGACGAGGGTACTACCCTCCATTAGCAGGAAACTGACAAACCTGCTACTCATATTAACCTCATCCAGCATGGGTTGGGCCAGATAGCCAGCATAATAAAGTCTTCACTTCGCTAGACTTTGCTTAACATTGGTGATCCTACGAGAATTGATGTATTCAACGCGCCATCAATGGCAGCTAATTAGGTTTGGCAAATGTCATCTTTAGTTTTAGTATGTTGCACAGGCTTGCAAGCCGTGACTCATCAATTTGAGTTCAGTAACAATTTGGCCACCTTACGGAAAATTTATGTTATACTATTAGCTGGTGAGATCCTCGTTACCCAGTCAGGAAGGCTTCAAACCCCAGAATCGACAAAAAATGTATCGTTAATTTGGTTACAATATTATTGTGTGCACGTAAGCGATTCCGGTTCTCTTGATCTCTTGTGTTGACCTAGAACCTGAATGGGAATTCGATAATGACACAAAGAATACATAACACACATACATACCTAAATGGGTATAGTTGTAAAAACAATTCCAAGAAAATCACCTGTTACGAGTTCAATAAAATAGGTTTGACTTTACATGCAGGTACCTAGACACTAACGAAAGGGTACCTACGTAATACATTGAACCTTTCTTGCAAAAAAGACAAATAAAACTCTTTTCTTTTGTTGTACCAGTCAAACCAGTCCAGCACGTGTTGTATCAAACAATAGATGTAAAATAATTATTCCGTTAACTGGGTAGAATTTTTATTTGAAATGCTCTGTACCAGGGTGTTCGGGGTGCGAATCACTCATACCTCGTGACGAAAAATGAGCATAGTAGACGAGATGTAGCTTGTCATATGAACCTCCCCTTTGGTGCCGAGTAAGGATACCAAAGAGGGGAAATGTGCGGTGGCTCTAGATTTACAAATCTACCTTGAGAATGTATTTATCTCTTTTTCGAACTCGGACAAGGGTGCGAATAAAGGTCATGTTGTTATCAGCATGATCCTTAAGTGTTTCAAAGAAGATTGTTAGTAAACATTAACCTCGGATATCGTTATTTTGGGCATAAACAAATTATTTGTTTTTGCGGATGACTTTAAATTATACAGGCACATTGATAACGGTGGTGATTGCCAGTTGTTGCAGGAGGACCTGGATTCAGTTAGTACTTGGTTAGCCAATATCAAATTACAATTTCACCCAAATATATGTGAGGTCATGTCCATAACAAGAAAAAGAGGAATTTTACATCATGAATACACAATAATAATATCCATCTAAATAGAGTTACAATGAAAAACGACCTAGGCGTTACCTTTCAACAAAATCTTAAATTTGATCAGCATACAAATATTACCTCTGCTGCTAATAATACCCTAGGTCTTGTACTTCCTCATTCTAAATTCTTTAACGATTTTGACACTCTACACGGCCCTTGTTAGAAGTAAACTCGAGTATGCCGCCATTATATGGGCTCCAAAACACCAATCTCTATATATAAAACAGAAAAAAGGACTACCTATGTTTGTTTGTCCGGAGTTGTTTAGCCAAAACGGTAAGAGATAGCGAAAAATGTCTCAGAATTGACCCCCCCAAAACCATTATCGCTTTGTCCAGAAAAATTATAAAAAGTTCAAAAAGGCATTGCTGTCCAGCAGTACGGCCGTGCCTTAGTAAATTTGAAATTTAGTCCCGTTGCAAAGCACGGACAAACGACTAGTGCCACATAAAAAAAACTCGAGCAAATTCAAGCAAGGTTCGTGAGAGTGTTGTTTTCGAAATATAATGGTTTCCATCCTGCCTATCCAAATCCTATCTCATATTCAGATTTACTGGAACAACTTTGTATAGACCGGTTAGAAAGAAGACGAATGTATTACCAACGAATTTTCATACATGGCCTCAGTAATGACACCATTATATGTCCAGGGCTAATTGAGAAAATACTGATTAAAGTGCCCAATTTACAACTGTCACTGAGAGAACGACCACTAACTCAGTATTTTCATATACGTACCAAGAAACTATTTTCCTGTGTACCTGATATCACCACTCATCTCCTCTTTAATAATATTTAATAATTATTGTAACAGTGCAAATATGGATCTCGATCTCACTTTGGAACAATTTAAGCAAAGATGTAGAGAGGGCCTGGATATAGGTCTTTAGTCTGTATGCAGTGTCCCTCAAACCTGTTTACGTAATTGCAGCATTATTGTTGCGTGTAAACAGAGATGAAAAAAAGGTATGCAGGTAGTTGGGATATTTTGATCGCTCCAATCAAAACCCTTTGAAAATAATTGCAAATTTTATGAAAATTAAAACAAATTGTATAAACCAAAAGTAAATGTCCGAAATTTAATAAAATGAAGCAGATTGAAGCGTTTGGGAGTTATTCATAAAAAATTATCGAATCTAAAAAAAATCAAAAGTTGAAATACCTTAATAGGTGGCCACATTGTAGACTCTGGACCTTAGACCCTAGCCTCCCACACAAGATAGGAAATATATAGAAGATTTTGTTTGTGTTTGATCCATCAATATTGAGCACACCACTCTTATTATATTCTCAATCCGTATGTTCATGAAATCTTACACTGCGCATCCATGATTCATATGACATGCTAGATCTCGTCTACTATAGTTGCTTTAATGTTAGCAGCGACCATTGGCGGAATTATAGGGAAAAAAAAGATATTGGGATATTAAAGATATAGAAAAGTCCTATAATTCTGCGCTACCCACTAAAATTGTGTTATAATAACACAAAGAAACATATTTATTTATTAGTAAGTATAGTCTACTTCACTTTTAGATTTCTATTACATTAATTTATTTATACTCTGGTAATTATCAGGTCGTTACTCATACAATAACTACTCATCATACAACGAAACATTCTGTAATCTGTATGCACCTAGGTATTGATAATAAATCACATAGGTACCTTGAAAAAATTCAAGGTATTTTAGAAATATTGGACCGTAGTAAAGAGATGGTGTGATAGAAAAAAAAGCCATGAATATTTTCATTAAAATAAATTATACTTTATTTTATGTGTTGAATTAAGCAAATGGGAAACAATGTAAGCAACCAAAAATACCTGATATCCCCCAAAAATACACTTCGTGTGCAAAAGACGCCAAGAAAATAACAATCCTTCTTAAATAGAATTACCTTGAAAATTATTGCCTAAAAAGGAACTGATATCAAATGAAGGCCAAGTTCTTGTAAACTGGATATTATCTGCCCACAAAAGAGTCTCAAGTAAAGGAATCAAGCTGACAATTGGATATGATATTTCCCATTTTTCTGCTTTTTAACAACACTAAAATTTAACATTAAAAATCTTGGCAAGTTGAAAGCAATTTTTGATGTTTCAAACTTGCCAAGATTTTTAATGTTAAATTTTAGTGTTGTTAAAAAGCAGAAAAATGGGAAATATCATATCCAATTGTCAGCTTGATTCCTTTACTTGAGACTCTTTTGTGGGCAGATAATATCCAGTTTACAAGAACTTGGCCTTCATTTGATATCAGTTCCTTTTTAGGCAATAATTTTCAAGGTAATTCTATTTAAGAAGGATTGTTATTTTCTTGGCGTCTTTTGCACACGAAGTGTATTTTTGGGGGATCTCTAGTACGCTCATTTGTCACACTTTAGTTTAGACGAACCCTGTCAACAAAATCTGTTTGAAATTTTAGATCCTAATGTTACAGTCTAAATGTAAGTAACTATGTTGAACTTTCTAATGGTGTAACTACATATTTTTTCTTCTCTAAACCTGCGACTTTTGCTCACGTCGTTTACAACAGAGAGTCACTGCTCAAAGAATCTCCTCTCTGAAAAAGACTGACTTATATTATTATGTTACTTCCGATGAATTTCTAATATTAAAATCGGTATTGTATTCGTTTTTGTAAAAAAAAAAAAATCTTTGCTCTGATTTCATTTTTTTCTTCTTCATATTCGTAGACGTTTCAAAACCTCCTGAGCAACTTTGATTTTATGTCTGTCGGTCGGTCTGTTAAAAACATTCCTTGTAACGCGCAAATATTCACATCAACTTCGCAATAGCGATTCTTGGACATAGAGACGCTTATCTTGTGAACGCCCGATTCTGAAGTTTTGTAGGTACCAAGTACCTATATGCGTATTAGTGTTTTACATAGTGCATTTGTCATTATTTTTTGATAAAATTTGATAGAGCTCTAATATTTAAGAAAATCCCAAATGTTTGACAAAAAATACAAAAAATAAGGTCTTCAACTTGCTGATACAGAATTTTTTTGTGGAATGTTAGAAAAACGATATGCTGAAACAATGAAAAATTCACGATAAAAATTGTGTCCATAACTGGCAGTGTATTTTTATTATCTCTTTATGTCCTTGTAAATTTTTAATAAGTCATCTCAGGTCATCTTCATCAAAATATTTGAAAAGGCTACAATGCTATTATATAATATCTCGTACAACCTGTGTCTGTCCGTCTGTCTGGAGCAACTTAGGTACATGCAGAGATAATAGTAACCACTGGCGTGACTGTAAGTTCACTTGGTCGCGGGTTACATCACAGTCTAAACGACTGTACCTTCGTATTTCATTATTGAACCAGTTATCCTATTCGGGTACCCCGCCCACTTTACTTCCCCAATAGACTGGATCAGATGATTTGATCCGGGCCATGCATTGCTTGAAGAATAAGATACATTGACGCTAGACCAAAACTTATTCGTTTTTTTTTCTGATCAACGACTATAAATAAAGCACTAACAAGTACTAAATATAACTACTGAAAAACTGATGGCTTAGTAGGACTCCCAATCTCGAACCGACATCGACAGCTTAAATACATCATGCTAAAAAATATCGGAAGTAGAGTAAGTCACAGTTAAACAACAATCTGTCGAAAATATTTCCTCATGTGGAAATTGAACGTGAGTTTTGCGATAATAGCTTCTCCTAGCCTATAATACGTTCGGGAACGAAATCCATTAAGAGTAATTAGTATTATTAAATTACTAACTGAAACCCGGCACTTTGTTTCCGTTATGGTCGATTTTTTTTTTTTTTTTTTTAATACTTTCTTAGTACGCACCTACATAGCAAAAGGTGACTCGGTGCCAAATTTGGTCCAACCGTTTTGGAGTTCTGTTGAATATAAATGGATTTCATCCTTTGCGTTTTTGTAACTGTGCAAAAATGTGGAGGAAGTGATGTGCACTCCTCCCCGTGGACTAACCAAAGTAGCTACAGTGAAGTGGACTAGTTTACTCACTCGACATTACTCCCTCTTACTTCTTATGTCATGTGCTACGCTGCAATATACTTGATTAATGATCTGTCTTTTAAGAAGAGTGATAGCTGACTTACACAGGTAGGTAAGTACTTACCTACTTACTTCTATGGGTAAGCTATATCAGAAACAAAATAACGAGTGAAAAAAAAATTGACATCGTCAGACGACAAAGGACGCAATAAGTATGGATATAAATTTACTGTTAATCTAATCACATTTCACAACACTAATGGTTTATCCACATTTCTCATCAGCACCTACAACTACAATGTGTCCTTAGTTGATTAGATTTTTTTATCAAATCAAATGTAAAAATGTCATCTTTGAGCTCCAATAATATATCAGTTACTAGTGTTAATACAGACATAGACATAGGTACTTTTGGAAGATTTGGTACAAAATTTATTTTTTTACATAAATTCAGATGATTAAACTGCCATGTGAAGTTGCCTCATGAAATCTTGGAGCTATTTACAGACTGATGTGATAAAATTGACTCTGGTTCTTGGATTCCTTCCTAATAGCTTAAGCAAAGGATGTGGGCAATACCTCTGGAAGTCTGCGGACATCATGTAGGTACATCAAATGATACGAATTATAAAGATAATTCGAATTAAGATATTTGGTGTCTTGAACTTTTTTTCTTCTGTGTCTTGATGTTTCGTACATCATGCTTTATAATTTGTTTATAGTTACACTCGTACACCTAGTTGTTAAGGTGCGGTCATTATACCTCTGGTTAGTGTAATAGTGTAGTTACCGAGAACTGAAGTATTTAAACCAAGGTATATACAATGTCTGTATAATTATGTATCTCAGAAACTATATTTAGCGCATAGAGCATGCTTCTGGTTCCAGCAAGGTCGTCTTAATCCTTCTGATCTTTTGTTCTCCCTCCTCCTGCTCACTATCCCCATCTGAGTTGCCAATATAATGCTGGACAGCTGTTCAGTACAATCAACTCGTTATTTACGTATTATGATCAATCTGGTACATATTTTTTTTAGCATAATATTATTTTATTATTGTCACAGGTTTTTCTCAGAAAAGTGTCTCCACTTGTTAGGTTCATTAAAATTAATATGGAAATATACATTTCTATACATTTCCAGTGAGGGATGACACTGTCTTGACAGTCAGAAAAAGAGTCCTCGAGGGGCCTTGGTGCTGAAATCAGCTTATTATTATTGTTTGTTCCATCTAGCATCTCCTCAGCAGTTTGGACATTATTACAAATTTTGAGCTCTAGCTTTGACCGCTCAAGAGTTTAGACGGCGCGGCGTACCTACGGTAAAGAGCCCGTCAGTGTTTTTTTATACATACATAGACCGACCTCAGTAGCTTGATTGATAAGGCGGCGGACTTGTAACCTGGAGGTCGGTGGTTCAAGTCCTGGTTTCAGCGGAGATTTAGTAAAGCGAGTTTGAGTAGTTGTGATATCACGAAAGTGATTAACACAAATATGATAACTACTACTATACATACTATAGGTATACAGGGTGGGGCAAAAGTCTGGAAACCCCTGAATAACTTTAGAATGGCTTCTTCGGTAAAATTAATTTTTTTTACGGTAAACCGGACTAATAAGACCTTCTTTTAGAGTGGGGTCGATTTTTGCCCCCCCATGTCGGGGCCAGGGGGGGCAACTTCATTTTTTTAAATACGAACCCCCACCTTGCGATACATTTTTGAAAAGGTCTTTAAATAAGAAATACATTGGTGCAAATTTTATTTTTTTAATATTAACTATTTGCAAATGGCGTCTAACTTTGTGTATGCAGTAAAGTCTGGAAACCCCTGAATATCTTTCGAAAAGGCTTTCTCAGTAAATTTAAAATTGTGTACGGTAATCCTTGGTAATTAGACCTTCTTTTAGAGTGGGGTCGATTTTTGTTACCGGCCCCCATGTCGGGGTCAGGGAGGCCAACTTCACTTTTTTAAATACGAAACCCCACCTTGCGATACATTTTTGGAAAGGTCTATTTACCCCGACTAATTGTGCACAATTTTAAATGTACTGAGAAAGCTCTTTCAAAAGATATTCAGGGGTTTCCAGACTTTACTGCATTCAAAAAGTTGGACGCCATTTGCAAACAGTTAATATTAAAAAAAGAAAATTTGCACCATTGTATTTCTTATTTAAAGACCTTTCCAAAAATGTATCGCAAGGTGGGGGTTCGTATTTAAAAAAATGAAGTTGGCCCCCCCTGACCCCGACATGGGGGCCGGTAACAAAAATCGACCCCACTCTAAAAGAAGGTCTTATTTGCCCGGTTTACCTTACAAAATTTCAATTTTACCGAAGAAGCCATTCGAAAGTTATTCAGGGGTTTCCAGACTTTTGCCCCACCCTGTATACTAAAAGATGTTGGTGTCATTTTTAAACGTTTTCCTCCCCAAGAGATTCAGAAGTTAATATAGATGGTTAAGATGTTGGTGTCATTTTTAAACGTTTCCCTCCCAAGAGATTCTCAGAATATACGTAGATGGTTATAACTGTTATAAGTATAATACAAGAGTAATTACCTAGTTTCAAGTATATTGAGGAGTGTCCAGATCGGGTATAATGCCATTGAAATGCCCAAGGCATTGAGTGATCCAGATCTGTGGGTGGTTTAAAAGCTAACTACCACCGCAGTTGTAGCAAGGCTGAATATTACTGAATAAGTAGTACATGTAAATTATGGCGCATGGGTATACTTTGGTAGTTCTTTAACATGTACGTATGTGTGATTGTATCTGCAAAAATTACACTTCGTGTTGAAAAAAAGGGAGAACGCGGAATGTTCTCCTTGCTACCTTTTTTTGCATATCCCCTTTTAACTGATTATCACAAACTGAGTAAGTACCTACGTCTCCAGGAAAAGACAGGAAACTTTTACTTGTATAATCTAGAAAACAAAAAGTACATTGGGTAAAGCAAAAACGTACCTAATCTAAATGAACTAATGAAATATAATATGGTACCTAGTGAGGAGAACGAATGAGGTGTGCCTTAAATTTATTTCATTTTTTATATGTTTATGGTAAGAGTATTACAAACTTATTCATTTCATAGAGATGAAACAAGAGCCAACAAAATGGTATTCAGTTTCCACAGAAAAGTTGGAATGCTTAATCTATGGATAAGAATATCGCAAAAATACACTTCGTGTTAAGGTTTTCGTCAAGAAATGGTTTGATTAAAAAGAACTGATAAAAGGAAACTGAATAGCATTTTTGATTTGTATATTAAGATTAGATGTGGCCTGGGACATAGAAGAAATATTAGAAATTAGACCTATTATAGGGTCATGTCTTAATTTTATTCAATAAAACCACTCCTGGCAGTCCTGGCTATTATACAGCTGTTTACCTGAGCTAAACTAAAGCATAAGATCTCCCAAGGTTCGTCAGGTCATACTTTAACACAAAGAACTTACAACGCTCGAGGCAATGTCAGTAACTTTTATCAAACATGTTGGTATATGTACCTATGTATTAGTGAGATCAGAGTATTACGTTAGTAGAAGTACATACCTCCGACCATACAGATCCACTCTAGTGTATACAGAGCGATCGCAAAATCTCGTCGGATGTTTATCTTTTTAGTGGCTTAAGGTGGAGACTGGAATTTTTTAATGAAGTTCTAACGCAAGTTTGACCATTTTTTAACGGAAGCAAAATTTCTACAGGGTGTTCCAAAGATATTAGTGAAAAGATATTACTCTCTCTCTCTCCCCTCCCACTCACTCCAGAACAACTTTCCACTGAAAAGTCAAGACTATGATATCTTGGAACTCAGAAACGAGAACCCAAGTCCTAAAGAACTGTCCAAGGTCAAGTCAGAGATAAAAAGTTGATTCTAGCTAATTATAAAAATAACTACTTCAACATTTCTATACAAGAACCTACCCTATGTATTCTATACGAGTATGTACGTACATTCTACAGACTTATACATAGATATTTATGTTGGTGCTTTTGATATGTAAGCACATTAAATAATATTCTATATAAAAAATGTATAACTATGCTCAAGAACTCGAAAGAATGTTCTCGCTTGAAAGAATCAAAGTTAGTAGAGTACTATAATACTCGTACTTTCATATTCATTGTCCATGTACAATTGTACACGAAGGTACTACCTATGTACCTACCATGTCTTAAACATGAGTAATGCTTACACATTCACAAAAACGAAATAAATACCCACGTTCCAGACTTTAGTGTCTTAAAAACATGTATGATATTAGATGCGTAGGATTACATAATGAAATTTGATACTACATAATATATATTATGACACATATATGTGTAATTGTGCATATCTATAATAATGCCTATGACTCACAGAGGTCCAATCTATCTTGAACTAAATTTGAACTTAGCAATGTATACAAGGACTGTGTTTAGGAACAACAGCGGGAGCGGAGTATCTAGCAGGGTTTCTCGGTTTCAAAATGCGGGGGGAAAAATAAGGCCCGAATTATGAAACAGGATTACCTAGTTAATCTTAGTGAACACTATCCCTTAACTTTCACCTTGACAACAACTGTAGAGGTCATAACTAAGCCGGACTTTGTAGCTGTATGTGTATATCATACTTCTATAACGTAACGGAGCTGTGGCCAGCCTTCCTGACGCTGCGCGCTGATAAAATCTAAGGGTCGACTTAGATTTACTAACCCCGTTTGATAATACGGCTCTAAGGCCCGTATTTTTGAACGTCCCTAAAACCACTCTAGGGACAACAGTCGGGATTTTGAAATTTTTTGGCCAATTAAGTATATAAATTGTGACTTATGAATCTCTCGATTCCACTGAGATCATATAATATAGAGGGAACCTTACCTATCTCGAGTTGAACAAATTTATGCGTCCAACTTTGAACAGCTGATGGTCCCTCTTTCAACAAATCCCGGCTTCTGATTGGTTCAATTTATTTGAATTTTTTGTTTACTTCATGTAAAGGCGGACATCTAAACATCTTTAATTTTCACGTCAGATACCAACTCTTATATTACTACATAATAAGTAGAAAATAAGGGAAGTAAAAGAGGAAGAAAGACAGAAATTACTAATATGTAAGTATGAAAATAGTAAAAATATTATTTCAGAAGAATTAGGTAGTTTAGGTACCCACTCTTTCGCGAGAGAAAAATTACTACAAGTCCGGCATTGATTTTGAAATCAGCTGATAGTCCCTTTTGAACGCAAATCTTGATACATCGGGTTCCCTCTATGTTATATAACCTCAGTGCTCGATGCCGTTTCCGCACAGGCGCAATATTGGGCCCCATTCAAAAGAAGGAAATGCTTTTTCTTCCGAAATCCAAAGGAGTTGCTTCGATCTACAATAAAAACGTTTTGAGTACAATAAAGAGTTTTTTCTTTTATCAAATATCAAAAGCTTTTGTTTCTATGGAAGTAAAAGGTATATGTACATCACAAAGCTAAAAATAAAGCTTGCAAATATTTTCTTTGCTCACGAGCAATTACAATTTTTCTGTGAATATGGCCCATTTCACACAGAGGGTATTTTCACCTCTGTGTGAAAATCATCTGTGTTATTGTTTACATTTTCTAATCTTTTCAAAAATAATTTTTGTCTGGTGATTCTTCTTATTTAATAGTTTTGAATTTCTTTATCCTTTTTAAGTTTTTAAACAAGTTTTTTCCGAGATGGAAGCCAATTTGAAAATAATTATTACTATTCCGATCTCAGCCTTCTCAGCGAAAGAAGTACCTACAATTTATATCTCACAGGCACGTTGAATCTTGATATTAGTGTCGATGTCACGTTGAATTCACCAGTTTTCGTTCTGTCGATTATGATAAGCAACGTCCAGCGAATTCAGGACTCGGATGGGTGACCATTTAAATTTTGGACAATCTTGATGCTAGCTATTCCCGGTCCAACTCAAACTGTGCTATCTATTGTTCAATAATTGAATTAATTTATTAATAAAGAAAAATGTTAATTCATTGTTTTATCACTATCCAATGTTCTCTTTTCAATGTTCTGCATTTTACTTATTTTCTACACAGGTATCTACCAAATGTACTCATTATTCATGATTTCCCAAGCCCTTCAAAGACTTTTTATGCTCGACGGTGTCAGGAGTCACAGTGTCCGAGTGGTCTAGCGCACCAGACTTACATTGAAGTGAGCTGAGTTTGAATTCCGGAGGAATTAGACTTTTTTATATCTGTATTTTGGATGTTATGTGGTTCACTAATATCTGGTGTGGAAAAATGAGTATTGGTAGAGACGACCACTTGTGACATACGAGAATAAAAAATGAATATGTTACTTGAAATTTCGTCAACCTACCGACATACGTTGTGATATAAAATCACAAATAAACCAGATAGAGCCAGCGTTGATGGCGCTGTGAACGCACCGGTTCTCGTGGGACCACCAAAGTTAAGCAACGTCCAGGTGAAGACTTCGTGATGCTGGCATTTCAACCCAACCCAGGCTGGCTGAAGTTAATGTGGGTAGAAGGTTTGTGAGTTTCCTACGATCGCAGGGTAAAACCCCCGTCGTAATATGAAAAAAAAAAACGAGATAGGTAAATGCTACCTTTGTCCTAAAATGAGGAGGGTACAGTAAAAATATTTTTTTTTGCAGATACTTGATTAAAAGATACATATGTTATAATATTTTTTTTAATATTTAGAATATTATTAATAATGACAAATATTTAACTTTCAATATAATTATTCAACATGTCTATTGTAAATTAGTTTGTCCAAACTACTTGTTAGCAAACTTTTTTCTTCATCAGATGTCTTGCTGGTCCTTCAGGTTCTATTAGGCCATTCAAAATTAAGGATATCTCTTGAAAGATGTTCGTCTTCCCAAAGTAAATACGTGGATACGTAGGTAGGTATATAAAAAAGGTTTTCTTTCTTTCTTGGCGGTGCAAAATTAGCGTTTTGTTTGATTCTCGAATATTGCCAGTATAATTATTAAAATTTGTTGAAAAGGCTATATAATTGTTAAATAAATAAAATACAATAATATTAAGGAAGTAAAATCACTTCCAAAAAATATTATAATGTGTCTTCATGAATTTCAAAAATACCGATGAGAAATCACCGGCAGTTGTAAAGTGCCGATTTCCGACACTTCAGATTTTCAACAAATTTCATTCATTTTTAGGGTCAGCTGATTGGAAATGCAAAGAAACGTGCTGTTTATGTATATTTATATATACATCTTTCTGGCTGAAATGGGAAAATGTTGTGATCGACTGCTTTCTGCTCATGCGCTGAGCAGCGCTCAAGATTTGTGAGAAGCGTTCAAGACTTAAGTTCAAAATAAATTCTGTCTCTGTGGCTGATATGATTCACTGCGCATGCGTATCCGGACCACTCACACTAAATTTGTTTTAGGGTCGTTCAAAAATACGGGCCTAAGTAGTACAATAAAACTGCAGTATTCACTGGAAAAACTTGGGCCCCTTCTGAAACTTTTAGGGATTCTTATGGGTTCAAATGCGTATTAGCGTTATACAGGGTGAGCATAAAGTCTCACCCCACCCCCCGTATCTCGAGAATGGCTGAAAATACAAGAAAACGCAAAAACCCGTATCTCTTATTTTTTAGGGGGATTAGATTTCAGCCAAAAAAAATTTGCCTACACGGCCCCCCCCAGTCAGGCTGGGCATGGTCCAAATTTAAAATCTTAAATAGAATGGTATGTCTTGTGGCATATTGTTTTAAAGGCCTCATAAATAGAAGTTCATTACAACAAATTTTAGTGAGCTACAACTTACCGTTCTTGAGATACAGGGTCGAACGTCCTGCGTGATATCCATATATTTTGACCTATAACTCGTTAACCGTAAATTATAGAAAAATGAAATTTGTTGATAATAACTCCTTATGACAAGCACTTTCGAAAAAATTATAACTCAACATACTCTGTTGATATTAGTTTCTGGTCGGTTTCGTCAGCCACCCGGACGAAAAGTCCGAAAAAATTTAACGAAAAAACAAACCCAGTTTTAACTTGTTCGAAAGTTCTTGCGATAAGGAGTTATTATCAACAAATTTCATTTTTCTGGAATTTACGGTCAACGAGTTATAGGTCAAAATATATGGATATTACGCAGGACGTCCGACCCTGTATCTCGAGAACGGTAAGTTGTAGCTCACTGAAATTTGTTGTAATGAATTTCTCTCTATGAGACCTTTAAAACAATATGCTACAAGACATACCATTCTATTTAATATTTTAAAGTGGGTCCATGCCCAGCCTGACTGGGGCCGTGTAGGCAAATTTTTTTTGGCTGAAATCTAATCCCCCTAAAAATTAAGGAATACGGGTTTTTGTGTTTTCTTGTATTTTCAGCCATTCTCGAGATACGGGGGGTGGGGTGAGACTTTATGCTCACCCTGTATATAGTATACAGGGTGGTCCAGAAAGTTTGCACCAAAATGATAGGGGTAGTAAAAGAGACCATTTCCAACAAAAATATTCCTGGACATTTTCCTTTATTTTTTGTCGTTTTCAAAATGGCGGCCAAAACGTGTGTTTTTCAAATATGTCCGTTCAGAACGTTGACAGCCTAAATGAGCATGATCATTAAAACATTGAACGGGTTAGTTTAACTTATTTTAATTAAAATTTTATTTTCAATTCAAAAATGCAATCCGTTTTTTTCTAGGTGGTACAGAAAAAAATAAAAAAATCAAAAGCCAACCAAAGTCGGAATATTTGAAAAACACACGTTTTGGCCGCCATTTTGAAAACGACAAAAAATAAAGGAAAATGTCCGGGAATATTTTTGTTGGAAATGGTCTCTTTTATTACCCCTATCATTTTGGTGCAAACTTTCTGGACCACCCTGTATTTATAATTATATTTTATTAAATTTTGATTAAATCCTGAAATTCAAGAAAATCCGAAATTTTGGACAAAAAAGTTGCCGATACAGAATATTTTGAGAATCTAGAATATACGAAAAACGGTATTCTACAAAAAGAAATTTGAAGAGAAGCGGTTGACAATTTCTGTAAATACAAGTGATTTAGTAAAACATCTCTGATTCTAGTGATAATGAAAGTTGAATTCTTTTATTACGATTCATGAGGAAGTAATGTGTCCATAATAGGCAGTGTGAAATGATATTTTGTAGTGTGATCACAGGAATCATAGGATTGAGTCATCCAACACATCATGTGGCTATATCTGTCATGACGGACCATTCAGAGCTCTTAGAATAAAAGTCTGCGGTTCACTGGACTCACCACACACCGCATCACAAACTGAGGGTCGCAGGTTTGACCCAGCTATGGACAACAGTAACACTACTTCCTGTGAGACAACAAATCTGGACTTAGATAATATTAATTCCGGTTATTATCTAAGGATTCTAAGCGTTAAGTCTTATTCGGCTGGTCATCTAGTGGGTACCTACCTACCTACTATAGGAACATTTCTAATTTTAATGGGCTCGACCATCTACAATGCTTCTCCTATATGTGAACAAAATTTTGTTGAAATCCGTTTAGTAATTTCTGAGGTTTGCGCGGTACAAGATATGTTTTTAACCGACAGACAGACGCAAAACCAAAGCTCAGGAGGTTATGAAACATCCAGAAATATGAAAAAATTGAAATCGGAGGAAAAAAATTTTCGGAAGTAAAAAAATTATTCTCATTATACTCGTAAGTAATAATGGTATAAAATACGGAGTAGTCGGTATTTTGCGGTTTTACTGCTTGACACAAGTCAAGCAGTTTTGTTAGTCTCATTTTTTGTTGTAAAATAAAAGTCAATGTTTGGATTCGAACCATGGTTCTTGGATTACTCCGCATTACTGCTGACATCATTTATTATTAAACATTTTGAATCAAGTTTTATTTACAAATAACATAGAATATATACATACATAGAAATTAAAATTAACAAAACAAAACTTGATCAAGGGCGGTGCTAATGCCAACGGCATTCTCTTCCGATTTATGTATGGGCGCATTATTTCATTATTTAAAACTTCAGATAAGTGTTTATACCTACCTAGATCTAGATAGCCTTCTACCTAGTGAAATGTTCCCCATACCTATTAGTCATTCCCGACGTCAGTGTCAATCTCTGATTACCTTCTCCAACTTTCTTTAAATTACGCTATTTCTCACATTTCATGTATACTTCCTCGTGATTGCTTCACATTGTATAAACTTGGCAATTTTGAGATTTTGTTCTAAAACACTTGTATCTCCAAAACCGTTTGACCGATTTTCTTCAAATTTGTTTTGTATGGTAGAAAACCATTTTTTAAATTATGCATCGGCAAGTCGTAGACCCGATTTTTAATATTAGCATTTTCGGAAGTAATATTCATTAACAACGCTTGGTAGGCAGAAAATGAAATAGAAACCTCCACTAAGACAAATACATAGCTATTTGTCTTGGTGGAGGTGGCAAGTTCACTTTTAATAGTTGCGTCCTTGTGCGTTCAAGCACCAAAGTTACACCTCTAAAATGCTAATGTAAATCTCGAGTGCTACAGATTCTAGTGTTGGGTTTACATTGAATAATAAAACTGGAAAATCATACCTTACAGACATTATAACAACCTATGAGTTGAGGTCACCAAGAGAAAGAAGTGTTTCCCAAACGATGTTTCAAATAATTTATTTTGACCACCTTTCCTCAAACGCTATAAATACGTGCATTATAATTATCTATTATTAAAGAAGAAAAAATTACCAACAATATTAAAAATACACTGCCAGTTGGCATGGACACAATACTTCTTCTTGATTGGTTCACATTGTATACACTTGGCAATTTTAAGATTTTATATTAAATCACTTGTATCTAGAAAACTATCAAACCGATATTCTTCAAATTTGTTTTATATGATAGAACACCGTTTTTCCTACATTCTAAATCCCACAAAAAATCTGTATCGGCAAACAGAACGAACACAAACAAGCCTGACCGCAAACTTTTCACTTACAGGCTTATAATTATATCTCGTGAACGGTACACCCAATTTTGATTAAATTTTGTATGAATATGCGTATTCGCGTTTTACATAGTGAATTACAATAAATTTTGATTGAGCTTATAATAATATTCTGTAGCGAGGAAAGACTACGATCAGTCCCTACTGCAAGCGAAACTTTCCAGAGACTTCGTAACTTTGGAGACTTGTAAGAGCGGCAAAATAGGATAAATCAAAAGAATGATCCAAGATACTCATTTTTTAAAGGTTCGTTCATTACCGTTCTCAAAAATATATGGTTCCATTTAAATTTCTGGAGTTGACCTGAATCAAACCTAGAAGGGCACCCTTGAAAAAATGTTCGAGTTCACCAAAAGTTTTCCCCTTGTTCAGGAAGAAAAATATTTTTTCTGTTGAATCAATAGTTTCCGAGTAATTGCGCTGGTTCGTTTGAGACACCCTGGATAATATAGAGCTATAGTTTTATTTTAGAGTTAAGATGGTGCTGCATTAGGTTTCACCCTGTAAGCTTGATCATTACTCCACTCTACTACCTATACTGTGTGTTCAGAACTTTATGGCTTGGCTGTCTATAACCAGATTGGTGTGAAAGGTCTTGAACCTCTTCAGTCCGTATGAGTCTCGTGATGGCTTGGACTTGGACACATGGACATGTGAAAGTCTTTCACTTGGTAGAACAACCGAATGGAACCGCTTAAGAGCTCTGAGAGTTGGGCTCATCAACTTAGATGATCAATTATTAGAGATAGTTGAGACAAAGAAAATGCATTCGATATTTATGAGATAGTTTTAAGATCTTAGTAGCAGTTTTATAGTATACTAGCGGGCTACGCCCGCTTCGCGTGGCCAAGGCATGGCCACATTTTACTTAAGGCATGGCCACCGCCGCTGCATAAGTTTTATGGTTATTTGAAGCACTTATACCATCTGGCTGTAACACAATGAGGGACTTGGCAGACCTTACTCTTGAAAAAGCAACATAGAGCTGACCGTGAGAGAAGCAATCGTTCTAAGGTCAATTCCAGCTAGCTCAAGAGTTTGCCCCTGTGCCTTATTTATCGTCATGGCAAAACATAGTTTACTGGGGAATTGAACTCTTTTGAAATTAAAGTGGTAGTCGGAAATCACATTAGAACCCAAGAGAGAGATGGGAGGGTACTACAACGAAATCAGTAGGTGCCCTACAGCGCCGCACTTGAAGTAATGATATTTTTCGGTTCCAAGTGCGGTTAGCTTTTAGAGAAGGTGGGTTTTTAGTGGGTAGAAATCCCACACCCCAGGCAGGATCTGGGTGTCTTTGAAAGAATTTTTCCTGCCTTCCATTAAAAAAAAAGAACCCAAGTGCATAGTTGCTAATGAACAGATTAAATGAGCACACAAATAGCTCAGTGGTTAAGCACTCGCTTACGATGCGGAAGGTCCCGGGTTCGAACCCCGCGCCGACAAAAATAATCCTGTGTACATATACCGTTTCACCTGCACCAGCCCCTGTGAATATAACTGCTTCGATAATGTTTTTTTTTTTAAGGATGTAATTTGAAGCCGCGTGCCGTTACACAATTTCGGGGGTCTCAGATTTCTTAGTAATATTATTGGTGCTCCAACCTTAAGGCATAGCCGATGGGGTGGCAAGCCAGGAGGATTTAGTGTATTAAGAAATTCGGTTGGGTAATGGATGGCTTCTTCCTCTTCCACAACAGTGTCTACGGATTCGTAAGTTGATAGTTCAGAAGGCATTCTTTTTAATAAGTCATTATTAATTTCCAGAGCATTATCATTCTTTGGTGTTAGCATGGCCCTTATTCTTTAGCCACACAGGGACAACAACACTTGGTTCATCTAGATTGGGGTAGATAGTGTCTAGGAAGGTGTTGTAATCGACTAATAACTGACAGTGTTCGGTAGGAATTACAATTTTTTCATTTTGTTCAGGTAACTGTCCATCACCTATCCGAAGCAAAAGCTTCAAAAAAACATCTGCATTTTGATCAACGTGAAGTTGTACACGCATATTCAACTTTAAAGAAAGAACAGTTATCTGTGGCCACAAAATGGATGATTTTAAACATGCCTTCACTTCGTCAGCTCTTGTTCCACGTGGAACAACGGGTAAAGTTTGTCTAAAATCTCCAGACAGTAGCACA
This sequence comes from Bactericera cockerelli, assembly GCA_024516035.1. NCBI lineage: Eukaryota > Metazoa > Arthropoda > Insecta > Hemiptera > Triozidae > Bactericera > Bactericera cockerelli. Next base: position 28,254,595 of record CM044956.1, read on the forward strand.
GTTTTACCACCCATAAGATTTTTAACACCACGAATGTCTTGTATTAGAGTACGGTCCAGTGTCTCTAAGCCAGTTTTATGAGTCATTGTACATTCATCATATACGATCAACTTGAAATCCCTGAGGACTTTGGCCATATCACTTTGCTTTCCAATAATACAGCTTGGTGTATCTACTGAATTTAAATTGAGCGGCAATTTCAAAGCAGAATGAGCAGTGCGGCCTCCTTCTATCAGTGTGGCGGACGATGCAACAGCAATGGCAATATTTCCATCTTTGCGTATTGTAGCTAACAAAAGGTTTATTAAGAATGTTTTTCCAGTTCCACCTGGAGCATCTAGGAAGAACAAATTATTACCTACAGAATCAAGAGATGAAGTGACGCTCTGAAGTACAGTTTCATACACGTATCTCTGTTCACTATTGAGTAATGGCACTTTTTCAGAGACGAAAGACCTCATTTGAAACGTGTTGTATGAAATTTCTGCCAAATAAGTTCTGTTGGTAATAATGTTCACATTGCTTGCGCATCATCAAGTAACAAACCCATGGCTAGGCAAGCAGCATGGAACGTAGGGTATTCAATGCCGCCTACCATTTTGAGGCTTCTGAATGAAGTAGGTCCTCGCACTTTATGTAGAAGTAATCGTAGGTAGAAACATTCTGAGTCATTCGGATGTACGGTATAAATTTTACCAAGAACCTGGTCTTTTTTTACACCCGGATGTCCTGGAACAATTGATCTTTTTTTCCTTCTTTGGAACATGTTGTTTTTCCACACATAAAATACTGGTACTTCATTATAAAAAAGAGTCTTTGCAAATTCATCTTGGTTGCATAGTTGGAAAAACGCCATTAATGTTGTTTTAGGAGGGTTGTCAATTCTCTGTTGGACATTTTCGGTTGTAAAAACTACCCTTTGTCCATTTTCAAAGTGTACGGCCAAATGTATGACAGGAGAGTCTCTTTCATGAGTCGAAAAACATAGTATTCGCCATCCAGCTTGACCATAAGTTGAGAACCCCTATTTTCTTTTAAAATTTGTTTCTTATTATTCCTCTACATCACAAAAAAAGCTGTCTGCCAAATTTCAAGTCATTCGGCTCAACCGTTTTGAGAATCTTACAAGACGCTAAAATGTCTACTTTTGTCCATAAGTTGAGGACCCCTGTTATCTTTGAAAAATCCTTTCATAGTAAGCTTCTTCATCACTGAAAGAAGTTTTCTGCCTAATTTCAAGTCATTCAGCACAACCCTTTTGAGAATCTGACAACACTCTAAAAATGACTAATTTTGACCATAAGTTGAGAACACCTGTTTCTTAGTACGCCCCTACATCATAAGGGGAAGCTTCCTGCAAAATTTCAAGTCAATCGGCCCAACCGTTTAGGCTCTGCGTTGATTATGAATAAATGTTAATTTTTGGCCAGAAGTTGAGAACCCCTGTTTCCTTCAAAAAATTCGTTCTTACTACGCCCCTACATCAAAAGGAAAAGCTTCCTGCAAAATTTCAAGTCAATCGGCCCAGCCGTTTAGGCTCTGCGTTGATTATCAATAAATGTTAATTTTTGGCCATAAGTTGAGAACCCCTGTTTCCTTTAAAAAAAAATCCGTTCTTAGTACGCCCCTACATCATAAGGGGAAGCTTCCTGCAAAATTTCAAGTCAATCGGCCCAACCGTTTAGGCTCTGCGTTGATTATGAATAAATGTTAATTTTTTTCCATAAGTTGAGAACCCCTGTTTCCTTCAAAAAATCCGTTCTTAGTACGCCCCTACATCATAAGGGGAAGCTTCCTGCAAAATTTCAAGTCAATCGGCCCAGCCGTTTAGGCTCTGCGTTGATTATGAATGAATGTAAATGGATTTTATATATATAGATTGATAACAATTTAAAATGAAAGAGGCCTATAGCTAAACAAGATACATAGGTACAGTGGTACACATTACCTATTCTATTAGATACTACTAAATCTTCTCAAAAAAACATTATGAGTTGCTACATACTCGTATGTATATGAGACTGATGTGAAGGTGCAAACTTCAGTGTGATAAATATGATAAAACTGATAACAAAATAAAGGAAACATGTAGGTCCAAGTTATTGTAAGTATACAAGTAGATATAGGTAGTTACCTAAACTATACTTGAAATACTTTGAAGAGGTTTCTAACATTTATTCACAATCCTCGCCATCTACCTCAGGAATGCAAGAAGTGGTGGGAGGGTGGAGAGTTGCAGGAAAATATTAGTCCGAATGACTTTATGTAATTTGAAGGACGCTTGGCTTTACTAAATTACTACACCTGGACAACCTTGTATTGTCCGTTAGTAGAGAGAGAAAGACAGTCTAAGCCGCGTCCCCACCGGTGTTGATCAACATGACGTTGAGTCGAACGCAACCCGATTCAAGGCAATAAAGATCTAAGGAAGTTTCGATGAACAGGAAATTTCAGTACCTAATCAGCAGTCTAGAGAGAAGTAGATACGCATTTTGAAATTGAGTTTCATGTCAAAAGACCAGGATTCATCGAGTTGATTAGGGTTCATCGACCTTTGATAATTACGGCAGCAGTTAGCAGAATGTCTTCCTCCCTCATTTTAAAATTATTGATGGTTATTAAAATAAAATATTAAAAAAATATATTTTTTTACGTAGAAATAATCAAAGTTGCCACCACACACCAACTTGAGAAAACTAAATGTTGAATCTTGTTGGTCAACTAAAAAGCGTCTACAATGAAAATTTCGGTGGTGACGGTGCTGTGTTGATCAATTGTTGAACAATATTGTTGATCTACACGTTGAACACGGGTGTATAACTAATAATGATTATGTATTCAGCATATTAGAGTGATGTGGACAATGTGAGTATGACCTGTGTGGAATTCAGAGCAGAATAACTATTATAACATAATTATTAGATATTCAGAGGTTCTTGACCAACTATTCATTATGATGGAGATATCATTCGGAGAAAGCACGCATTGAAATGCCGAACTCATACCTCATATTTGAATTCACAACCCTAAAACCCTAAAGCTTTGTAAAAGTTGTCGAATGATGTCACAGTAACATTATGACTGATTTCATAAATACTTAAGCCCGCTAGCTACCTCAGTCTGTAGCTTGATGAATAAGACGGGGGACTTGTAATCTGGGGGTCGGTGGTTCAAGTCCCAAGTTTAACAAAAAATTAGTGATGCTATTTTGAGTACTTTGAGTATTTAGTGATGATTTTTTGAGAATTTAGCGATATTGTAATATCACGATTGTGGTTAACACAAATATGATTACATAAAAACTTACTCAAGCCCGACATTAAAATTCACCATACGTTAGCTTAGGGATCGATCTACTCTGAGGTCGGTCAATTGTTTCTAACCTACCTGGCCCATGATTCAGCAAAAAAAAGGTACAAGAATAAATGGTTTTGAATTAGATCAGAAGAGATGAGGGCTTGCAACTCAAGGCGTGGGTAGGTAAGGTTCTCTCGTGAGCTGTGTGGTAGAGACATGAGACAGTATACTAATGGTATGTGACGCAGAACTTGATGAGGAAATGGACGAGAATCAGGAAATTGAATAAAGAAAATACAAGAGAGACACGCCCTCGATATTGAAATAGAAAAAACAAAGAACAAACAAGAAATTAATAAAATTAGCCACTAATCCAGGTTTTTTTTTAAATAAATTTATTGTAGGTACAAAAGGATTTGGGTCTATAATAATCCAAATTTGTTTTCTTCAATTTATTGTTGTAACTTTTAACAAACTATCCTTCCGTTTGACCGAATAATTCAGGACCTCAAAATCCTCAGTTAATAAGATTAACCTGAATAAATCAGTGAAACATGATCGAGTTCTCATTCTGATTGAAGATGATCACTACATTATAACATTTTATGAATGTTATCGTTATCTCTATATATAAAACAGAAAAAAGGACTACCTACCTACCTACCTACCTATGTTTGTTTGTTTGTTTGTCCGGAGTTGTTTAGCCAAAACGGTAAGAGATAGCGAAAAATGTCTCAGAATTGACCCCCCCAAAACCATTATCGCTTTGTCCAGAAAAATTATAAAAAGTTCAAAAAGGCATTGCTGTCCAGCAGTACGGCCATGCCTTAGTAAATTTGAAATTTAGTCCCGTTGCAAAGCACGGGCAAACGGCTAGTCACTATTAAATATGGAGTGCGCTAAACATCGGGATACACTGGATCATTGAAGATTTAAATAGTATTATGAACACATCAATATCTAGTGTCTACGGAGTAAGTGATCAGATAGGTATTATACAAAGAGGTAAACAGACAATTAACCAGTAGGTTAGTCCAACATGTCGGGAGTAAGTATTTAGGTATTCGTTACGCCTAAATCATTCACCACAGCCAGATATAATGAGAGTACCCGACTGACCACTGTCCTCGCCATGACACTGTTTCATGCTCCGACGGGCTTGGATAAGAAAAGGTAAGTTGAACTGACCATACTGGAACACACTTTCCTTGGGTCTAAATGGAATATTTACTTCGAGATTTTACTGGGCGCTCTTGTTTAGGTTATGATTATTTTTAATTATCTATTTTTTCTCAATTTCATAAATATAGAATTGTTCGAATCGTCTTGGGTTTGAAGTCAGGTTCGATTGTTTGCCACAGGACGGATGGATATGTTATGCAGGAGAGAGATGGATGGAGGCATAATATGTTGCTGCGAAGCAATATTATGTTGCTGTGAAGCGAAGGCGATGAAATTCTAAAAATGTTCTGTTCTTAGAATAAAGTCTTCTATTCACTTTCATATCACACATCAATAAGGTCGATAGATCTGTACATTTCCCTCAAGTTTATGACCGCATTGTCCACAATACCCAATTGAGATATAAAAAAATGACGTTGTGTGTCGTCATTTTGTGTAAGTATTTTATTTCATAAAGTTTTTTTATTTTCCATTGATTTCATATGAAGTAGTAGAGTACAGATGACGTGAACCGATGGAATATGGAATAGTATCATTAATTACTCACCCAGCAGGTATAGGAAAAAGACCTAACCTCAGATCCCAAGGCAAATGCCATAGTTAGATGTCAAGATCTCTTATCGCCTCTGGCAACTGTCACTCCCATTTGTTAGATATCTACCTATACGTCATCATCATAATGTACAAGAATGTATTACGTATATTTTATATTCTCCTCGTATTACTTCTTCTGATTGTCATGATGTAAAAATAGAACTACAGAAGAAGCTAAGGTATCTTTTTCTCTCTATTGTGAATTACCTACTGCTGAATTTGTTGTAGCTCGAGGTAAAATATTTCTTATTTCTAAGTTGGAGTGTTCGTAGGTATATTAAAAAGTTAATGATCCAGGTGTATCTACAATCTACATCCATTGCTCAGCAGTACCTAACTAGAATAGGAGGTACTATAAACTATAATAATAGTGTTTATAGGAATTCAAATTAAGACCATCTCATATTATGTCACAGTACAAAGACAGCAAGGCCAAACATTGTGGCTCTCCTCAGAATATAATGCCACAAAATATCAATCTTTTGCTCCATTAATGTAATGTCATAAAGAAGTTAGATATGTTCCTATTGTTCTGAATAAATGATTCTGAGTGCCTTATCTACGAGAAGTTGGAACTTAAGGGCACGTATTTATTCGTAAATCATTTATAATATTATCATCCTCCATTGAAATGAAAGAGATAGAATGAAAGTAAACTACTTCCAATGTCTATAACCATGACAAAATTGCTATGAATTACCCACTTTTAAATGTGTTCTAGAAATTAACTATTATTATCACTTAGTGAATTTATTTCATTTAGTTGAAGAACTAAGTCAGCTCACCCAATAAAGTTACTGACAATGTTGCTTAGCTGCAGCCACTTTAGTGTCCTGGCTTAGACATTCGTGAACACGATATTCCTGGACAGCAACAACACTGTACTCGTAGTATACGTCCAGCATATACATTCATTACTATTCTTGTCTTCCATTTTGCCGATTGAGTGAAGTTTCGATGCATTCCATGTTGCAATTCCACTGCATTTGTAAACTAATATCAGATTGGTTTTGCAATTGCATTGTATATATTATTATTGTAATGAACGTTCATGCATAGTATAATGACCTTATATAAGGTATCCATAAGAGAGTTATTATAGCATTTCATTTGAATTACTGTCACTTTAGCATTAGGTCATATATATTGTATTCAGCATTCGACCGATTGAAGGTAATTGAGCTCACTGAATTTGATGTATGACCTTTTGAAATTATATCACACAGATATACATCTATTAGTAAGTGGTCAATGCATGACTTGCCGTTTGCATTCTGGATGGCTATCCATCCTTAATACTCAGACATCTGGTTCATTCTGAATTTTTCTAGATGTTTTCTTTCAGAATCTCGTACATTTTTTGATGGAGTTCATTATGTAAAACCACTTTATATAATCTTATCATGTTTCATGTAGATTCCATTTATAAAATTGGAACTCATACAGTAACAATTAATTAATTGAGGACCGAAAAAATGTCAAAATTCAATGAGTCGAACATTTCTGAAAAATCCTGCTGTCTTAGTAAGAGACAAGTTACCGATCGCTCAAAAAATAATAATATTATAATACTCGTACTTCAGTCATGGCAGCAGCACTCAGTAATATCACCAACAATCAGAAACAATCGATTGTACGGTATACCTTATAACTGTTGGCAATGGACTAACAGTTCTGTTCTAATGTTCAGTAAATAACTTTGAATTGCCAAAATACCTCATAGGTAGGTGAGTAAACTTCACAAGTTGAAAACAAATGATGAGCCACGAATGAATACAAATGCAGAAGATAATGTAGTTGTAGAGTAGATAATAGATTTTCAATACCTCAGAAGCTCGAGGACATGGTCCAGTGGAAAACATTCACAAAACAATAATAGCAAATGATAGGTACTGTTGTATGGTATTCTCTGATGCTTCATGTTGATTACATAATTATTATACATAGGTATTTAGGTGTGCATGAATTTTGATATTTCAATCCAAGTTCAATAATTTCCTACCTACCACAGCGATAAAGACAATACTTCAACATGCTGTGCTCTCAGTCAACGAAATTTAACAAATCATTCTTTAGTATTTTTGCAGAGTGGGACCATAATACAGATTGTCATATACAGTTCGGATGGACAGATTGATGGACAATTGGACGTTTGTGCTCTATGCAAGAAAAAACACGCTACAAAAACAATAAACTAAGACCTCAATTAACAATATGTTGAGCCGGAGAAAGCAACATACCTGCCGCCATAGATGTCGTTGGGAGACAAGGGGGAGCTTTCGTCTTCGGAGAACTCCTCGGGGTCCGAGTCCTGCAGGTGTAGCTGTCGTAGGGTGCTCATGGCGGAGTGCGGGGACACCCCTGGGTAGATCTGCAAGCAAACGAGAGGAATTGGATCAATAATAATAAAATCTACAATCAATCAATCATTCAAATGTTTTATTGTGAATAAATATATGCAAAGTATGTGTTTCATATTTATCTTAAATTACTAATTAGAGACTAAAACTAAAACTAATTAAAAACTAATGCACCAGAGGCAATGTGTACCATCTACCATAATTCCGTAATGGATGCTAAATGCTAAATCATAATATGATGTATCGGAAGTACTAACTTGTAAAATTACTTAGTTGTCACAGTGTCACTCATAATGACTGTCATACTGCATTTGATGAAGCATTCACACCAGTTTATCTCAGTGTAGAGTAAGACCAACTGAACATTAAGGATTACTATTACTTCCACGACCACAGCACCCACTATGACTTACAATGACCATAGCAAGCTTGGTTGAATGACCCAAGGTATGGTCTCATCCAAATCAAAGTAGAAGCGTTAACTTTATGACTGGGATATCAAATCTTACCTAGCGCTACGACCGCGACGCTTAGTTATTTCAAATCTTACTTGCATTATATGTTCGAGATTCTCCTGCATAGTGATGACAGGACAAGCATAATAATAATAGCAGTAAAATATAATATAAGTTCCAACAAAGCTCTAGAATCGTAAAGTCGCATTCTAATTATAACCGCAGAAGTTGTTCACGTAATTTGCAACATGTGTAAACACATTTCTTCTTCATATTTTCCTAAATCACAACCTACATGCTGAATGTGAAGTAATAAGTATTGTTTTAGCTGCTTTCTTATATGCTACATAATTACTACAATGGATATACTACAGACTACTGGAAGGAATCGGTTCAATAGAGATCAAGCTTAGTAGAATCAAGATTCGGAAATAAAAACTCAATAATTCTATTCTAATCAATAAAAATCTACTGTGAATACATATACATACAAATGTTATCACAGGAGACAATAGATGTCATACCAGATGGAAGGGTATAAGTACTGTTATCGGTCTCGCTATAAGGATATCAAGGCTCCTGGTCGTACTCACACACTTCCTGTCATGTACGTCTATATGTCTGCAGCCATACCAATGATGGTATGAACAGTACTATGCTTGGATGTGCCCAAGAAGTATCATAAAAACGAAAGCTAACGGGTATCCGAATTTGGAACATTCACTGACACCTATCTTAGTGTCTGACTCATGAAGCGACACATTTATTGTTCTGATGCTGTCATAACTAATCACTCTAATCAGTGAGTTAGCTAATTCTGGTTTTATTTGATCTGAATACAAATAATTTTGTTGTATCCATGCTGGTAACAAAGCACAAAGCTAGGTATTTTCTACCTAATAACGTTTAAAAAAATTAATTGATGGGTGCTTGTGACAGGCAAGATTCATATAAATATAGAGATCTTGGCTTTCAAGATTGGAAGTTAAAAACAAAACAGAAATATTTTGAAGATGGTAGCAATCGGTTTAGGAAACTACTTGGTTGACTTAGTACTCCAGGAATGATTAGATAATTATATACTTAGTTATAATGATACTGTTGGTTCACTGGAAACTAACACTGATATTATGTACCTTAGTGAAGAAGTTACTAACCTGTGAAGAGCCAATCTCCTTCACCTACTAAGTAACTACCAAACTGAGAACAATACATCACATGGATGAATTAAACGGAAATTAGATGCGATGATAAATACAAGATCATCGCCAGCAACTCACCTGTTGCCAGGAGGAGTATGAGTAATTCCTTGACTTCATTAAATACTTGAAAGTTCTGACGAATGTGTTGACCGATCAAGGTGTTAGGTGGTTTGGCCTTAAATTGAACACAACTCAAAAACCTGACTTGAATGTTACTTCATAGAAAACTATCGTCCATCATACTTACTTAACCCAAAATTTTCCAAAGTTCTTCCTTTTTCATTAGAATCAGATGATCACTTTTGCTTCTTTTTAGTACCAAAACAATGACTAACTTGGGCAGCCTCTTACATCAAACTCATTTGTAACTAAATGAATAAATGTATTATCTACATCCAAGTTTCTCAAATTTCGGGTAACCCAAGTAAACTTTACTTCAGTGAGTCATCTAATGGTGACTAAACCAAAAGGTTAATTTTGTTGTACTTGTGTTCGAGGGGCAAGATATGCCCAGCTTTGTTTATTTGTGGTATATCAAATTAAATTGTGAACCATACTTTCAAAATTCCATTCAATGTTTCACTTGCTGTCATTTTCGACATATCACCAAATCTAGCAGGAATAAAAAACTATGCACAAAATGTTTACATGAGATAAAAGAGAACCATTCATGTGACCTGACAATTCTGAAGTATTTGGTTTATTCTGGTATGCACAACTCGAACAGTAAGACTTGTCCTGAGTATGAGAGACAGCGAGACATCAAGATTCTAATGAGTGCTCGCAGCCTTTGTTGCTGAGGCGAATGCTCTGCTTCCTCGCGCTCGCTACACTTACGCTATCCGTACGAACAACAAAATGTCCTGGATGAGAATAGAGATGAGGTAACCCAAGTATCAGGAAATAATTATCAAACTGAGTTTCCTCATCTAGAAGGTAAAACGCCCATACATCATAAAAACATCACAAGGTACGTACCTCCAGCTATCCCCGACAGTAAGAAAGTCAAGCAAAATAAGACCAACTTACAACATTTTGAAGAAACTCAACTGACACAACCTGACTCTTATTATAAAGGAAATGAAATTTCTATAATGATGTATAAAGGTTGCGAAGTATTATCTATGTACTTTATAAATCAAACTACTGTTTCTTCAGGAAATCATCCCCATTCTTCACTGGGGGTGTTCTTCAGCTGTGTAATGCTTGGGGGAGATGGATTTCTTGCAATAGATCCCCAACATAGTCTACAAATGAGTTTGATGTAAGAGACTGCCCAAGTTAGTTTAAGTCGAGACTGAGTGGAGGCAATAAAACAACTTCCTTTAGAGTGAATCGATCAAGTTAGATGACAACTTTCTTCAAGATGAAATTGAAAGTATGATTAATTTCATTAGAAAGGAATCTCGCAAGGTCTTCAATCTTTGCAACCAATAAACCAGTTTTTAGTTTTTAAAATTAAGAAAACCATTCGTACGGAAGAGAGCTTGGTTTATCGCAAGAAATCTAATAGACCGAATCAGCTCGCTGGATCAAGGTTGGTGACCGCGAAACTAATTACAATTCTGACGACCTGATGGATTATTTAGTTTAGTTAAGAGTTTAGATCATTTCAAAATAATGGTTTTGAAGTAAATTTTCAAAATGGTAGGTGGGCTATGTTATATTCTTGGGGTTTAACGTCCCTTTCAACCGCTAAGGTCATTACGAGACGGGGGTTTTATCTTCCGTTTACTTAAAACTTACCTACTATCTAGTAGATAAGTTTTATCCTAGTAGGTCTTTGTTTGTGTGTCCGAATTGTTGAGACGAAATGGTAAGAGAAAGCAAAACCTTGATTAAAGAAGATTAAACCCTAAGTGAAATTTCCGTCCAATTCCAGTTAGATTGTCAAAAGTCCGAAATTCCAAACCGTCCTTGAGCTTCCTCAAGTATTAGGGGAAGGTTTGCTAAAACCGGGTAGTCTGCTAATACCGGGTACCACTGTTTCCGACGATACCGCTAATGCCATCAATGAACTGATTACAGAAACTAAAATCTCTTCCTAGCAGAGCGTAACTTTTGTAAACAAACCAATTTCATTTCGAGTCATTTCGCTCTGATTTGAGGTTCAAGTTTTGCTCGTGTTATTTCCTTATTTTCGAACCCACAGTTATCGAGTGACTTTTAACAGCTATTTGTGCTAAAAATTCATGGTAAGTGTGTAAAGCTGTTACTTAAGAAGTGCTATTTCATATCATAATTAAATCTTTTTAATATCGTTTTGCATGTCTTGGTTATTCAATATTTTTTACAGAAAGTCATGAGTCTGTTCATACCGGGTACTTTGGGGTTGATAAAACCGGGTACAGATCAGTACAGATTTTCAGGTACCCGATTTGAGCAGCCTATTTTTTCCTTATCGTTGTGTGTATTTTTAAGTACTTACATTTTTTTTAAGTTGTCTTTGATATGTCTCTGGATATTTTTTAGGGAAGGTATTGAAGTTAAGTAGGTGAGCAAGTTGGGACCTGCTAGATATTATTTTGTAATGTCATTCAATTATTTTTTATATTTTAATGTAACTCAAGATGATCAATATTCTTGAAGTGTGTGAAATCACTATTATTTCTCCTTTTTTATTACCTACCTATTGTTTTTTTTTAAACAAATTTCCTAATATTTTAGTACAATTCCTATTCTAGTTATTTTTTACAATGTCAAGAAAGATAGTTGTCAGTTTTCCTTTATGAATACCTAGAAGTGTGTTACCTATTTTATTTTTCTAAAATTTAGGTTCAAAATTTGTTTGCCATTCGAAAAATAATGATTTTTTACATTGAAACTACTTATGCTCATAAATAAAAATAAAAAATGTTAAAGTTCGTTTCAATAAACATCATTGAACTTTTTATCAATGTCTTTCATAAGAAATATAGGGGTACCCGGTTCTGTCATACCCAGTACCCGGTTCTGAAAGACCGGGTTGACAGAACCGGGTACTTTGAATTTTTTTGAAAAAAATAAATTTAACAAAAAATGGCAATACATAGTGACGTATCGTTCTCAAATTTAGATAGCCAACAACGTTGTGAATGTTTTTCAGTTTAATTTGCTTAGCTGATGATAATTGCTTTTCCGCTAGATGGCCTAGAAAACTAAGTACCGGTTTTGGGAGAACTTCCCCTACCTTCAGGAAGGGTCCCCTTTTAAGCCCGTCTTTGCATGGAACTTGAAATTTATCGCGATGACCTTTATGTTGTTGTAAAAACTATCTGAGAACATCACAGGCTTTCATTTGAGCCCTTTATAGCCATAAAAATATGACCAACCGTTCCAGAAATATAGGCCAGAAATACGTACTACTTGCCATCGACGACGCTGGCTCTGAAAGCCTTCGAAGAAATGAAATCCTGACAATGGATTATAGACCAATGTGCAACAACCCAACTATTATCCCAGGCTGACAATAATAGCTTTTATTATTCGTTCATGTTCTTTCGATTAAGTTCTTACTCTAAGTCCAAGATCAGAGAGAAGAAATGATCATGCTTATAGTCATAAGTTTATTACAGAGAAGACAGCTCCGAACCAACAACATTGGTATTTCACTATGGACTTTGGTATTTACCATTAGTTAGCTCATTATGTTCGGGTTCAAAGTTGGATGGATTAAATAAAAAAGCAAACAGCTCTGAGTCAGGTTGTCCAACAACCAAACGACCTTGATGAATAAACATATTTTTGTAACCTAAATTAAGTGCCTGTGTTTATTTTTTTCGCGTTAGTTTCGTTCTTTTTCTAGGTCTTATGAACGTTTGTCGAGGTGAGATGATCCCAGATATTTTACTTTAATCCTCATGATTTTAGATGGACCATGCAGAAAGGTATCACGTGTACTTGGAAAAAAATATTTGAAATACCCCAAAGTGATTCAACTGAGAGCATTGTAATCGCATTTCCAGATATGTGGGTAGGATTGTGAATTATTTTCATGACGTCATGAACTTGAGTAACTTTGCAGTTGAAGGACTCTGCAATCCCCTGGAATGATCGGAATCCATGCGAAAGTTTCCATCATTACTTGTACTCTTGCCATCATGCCTGACTGCATTGCGATTCACTTGTCCTGAGAATATTGCACAAATCTATTAACAGTGCCTTTCTTTAGGTAAGCATCATACTCTTCCTAATCATAGATCTCTTGTCTCAAGTGGACGGCCTATGCAGAGAAAACACCTTTTCAAATAATAACAATGCCCTGCTATTATAATGAGTTATTCAGGTGAGGAACCTTACTCTTCAATTGCTAGGAATCGTACCAACTTCCCTCATTAACCTCATCCTTCCGGAAAATCCGTAGAACTAATAGAGTACTATATAATAGATGTATAAAGTTTTGTAGGTATCTAAATATACGTATGTATTACTCACACTAAATGCACTGGTCCACTTGGTTTTGTTTGAAGGAAATAGGTCGTATGGGTAGACAACATGATAATTATTAATTAACTAAGGAATTAAATGAAATTTTGATTTCAGTAGTGACTAAGAATTAGGTACAATAGATTCGTTGTATGAGATGTTACGCCCTGCCCTCCATTACTAATGCTTGTAGTAATACACTAGCGGCTTCCACCAGCCGCTTCGTCAGCCCATCAAATACGCACACACACACACACACACTCACTCAAACACACACACACACTCAAACACACACCACACGCACACACACAAACGCACACACACACACAATCACACACACACACACCACACGCATAACTTCTGTGACAGAACGAGAACGTAGCAGTATCTTTGCTACAAGGCGCAAGAATTAGGTAGTATAATTTTGCACAGATACAATTGAAACCAGAACTGACTTGATCTCGATCTACTTTTATTAGGTATGATAGATTTATAACAGTAATAGTACCTACTGTAACTGTGTACTATCTAGTTCCTGATATTTGGTAAGTAGGTAAGTGCCTGGTGCCTACTGCACTTTCTACGTACATTCTCATCTATATCTATAAAACCCCCGTCGCCTTATGATGCTGGTTCAGGAATATTTGTATAATGAAATACATGTCGATAATATTAACGAATCCTACCGACTAATAGTAAGGATTTTTTACTTTCTATTGCCAGAAAAGTATAGGAAGTCTCGTTTTGTTTATTTCTTTTTACATTCTGATTTATTTTTGTTAATTGAAAAAAAACCGCTCAAGTTTTGGTAATAGAAAGTCGTGTGATGTTCTTATCAGTTTATTTTATTTATCCTCAATGAAATAGTCAGAAGGGTCCATTTGTGTGTTATATACCTATCTAATTATAAAAAGTAAGAAAAATCCTGAGGCTGACGGAAATCATAGTTTAAAGGGAAAAGCAAAGCTGTAAAGAAGAAGTAAATTTTATTATCCTGAAAGTTAGCGTAATACACCTACTACCTCCCAGTATGAACAAAGTTTGAAAAACAAAATATGTAAATAACCAAATATTGTATGTTCTCTTTTTATTTTCAATGTTTAGCTTGGTACTAGGTATTTATGTAAAATATTTTGTAATTAGACTAGAAAGTGTGGATGGATATCTTCTCAATATTATTACGCGAGAAGACGAAGGATTTCCTAGAGTAGGAATTGGTAATTAAGGTATAATTATGTAGGTATGTATAGTCTACTTTCACTGCAGACAATCTTCACGTACCTACATCTGAAAGTTTTGTACAAGGTGTAACAAAACAAAACAAATCCTATACCTACAGTACTCTACTTTGGTCTCTGAGAGATACTGAAACTCAACTACGAGTCCAGTAATTCCCATAGAAGGAATGGTCTCTGAGAGATACTGAAACTCAACTACGAGTCCAGTAATTCCCATAGAAGGAATGGTCTCTGAGAGATACTGAAACTCAACTAATACGAGTCCAGTAATTCCCATAGAAGGAATGGTCTCTGAGAGATACTGAAACTCAACTAATACGAGTCCAGTAATTCCCATAGAAGGAATGGTCTCTGAGAGATACTGAAACTCAACTAATACGAGTCCAGTAATTCCCATAGAAGGAATGGTCTCTGAGAGATACTGAAACTCAACTACGAGTCCAGTAATTCCCATAGAAGGAATGGTCTCTGAGAGATACTGAAACTCAACTAATACGAGTCCAGTAATTCCCATAGAAGGAATGGTCTCTGAGAGATACTGAAACTCAACTACGAGTCCAGTAATTCCCATAGAAGGAATGGTCTCTGAGAGATACTGAAACTCAACTACGAGTCCAGTAATTCCCATAGAAGGAATGGTCTCTGAGAGATACTGAAACTCAACTAATACGAGTCCAGTAATTCCCATAGAAGGAATGGTCTCTGAGAGATACTGAAACTCAACTACGAGTCCAGTAATTCCCATAGAAGGAATGGTCTCTGAGAGATACTGAAACTCAACTAATACGAGTCCAGTAATTCCCATAGAAGGAATGGTCTCTGAGAGATACTGAAACTCAACTACGAGTCCAGTAATTCCCATAGAAGGAATGGTCTCTGAGAGATACTGAAACTCAACTACGAGTCCAGTAATTCCCATAGAAGGAATGAAACATTAATCTTCAACTTCTCAGGATTTCTGGCACCTAACGCTTCTTTGGTAAGGGCGAACCAAAATACTTTGCTGACGTCCATTCGTCCGTTTGGGCAGTTACCCCAGGGACAAGCACTGCTGCTGGGAAGATGATCATTATTATTACATCTATGGCTTGGTCCATTAAGATATGGAATTGTATGATATGGAATATTACAAGTCTAGTAATTTATGGAGTTGTAAATTGCTGTTCCAATATGAAAAATCTACACTTGTAGGACATGATCTCACGAGTTGAACACTCATAATTTTGGCAGCTCTATAATAATGATAAACATGGCGGAAATTTTTGAATTCGTTTTATCAATGTGAAATCAATTATTACGATAAGTTTAAAACTTTATTCTTTTATTTTACTATCAAATTGCTCAATAGGAATTTGCCTAATAATTCTGTCTTATAAGTTGAATTAAGCAATGCAAATTATCAACATACCTTTTCTTATCAATCTAGATTCATTGGTAGAAACACTTGTAAGTTACAATTCCATTTCATATTAGCTTAGGCTACTGTTCTCAATAATGTTCATTGATCTTGAATACTTGGGTTTGTGTGATTTATGTGTCTATAACATTTAGATAAAAAAACCAATCAAATATCTTCCCATCTGTTCAATTTTGTTATACAATTAATCCGTTGGCTAGAGAGAATAGGTACCTAATTAATAGACAAATGAACAATTGAACATAACTACAGCAAGTAAAGATATCGAACTGCTTAACTGTAACTGAAACATTTTTTCAGTTACAGTTGGAAAAACATGGGTAGGATGGTAAACAATCCCGCCCTTTGTAAATTATGTAAATAAATTTCAATAAACAGTTTACTACTATCAGGTACTTTCTTTGCAATTTTAGCATCATCAGGTATATAGATACCTACCTACTATTATTTTATCTGTTATCAGGGAAGATTATCCTAATGGCACTGAACTTTACACAAGTTGTAAAGTTGCGAAATACATTCGAGTTAGCAAGAAGTTGAGTTCTTTGGGAGATAATATAGTACGTTCTACAAACTTACAGAACCTGAGCTTTAACCATAATATTATTAATCATGACATGTTTTCTTATTTTGTATACCTAAATCTAATATATCCCTGACCCACTTACTTATGTGCATAATATAAGAAATAAGAGATGTAATTTTAATAAAAGATTAAAACTTAGAAGGCTCCCATAAAATTGATTTTTTTTTTATAAATATAAATCAAAAATTGTCATACCGATTCTTATATTTAAAAAAAATCATTCATTAAACTTACCTATTAATCAAAGAGCTTAATCCTAGCTCTGGCTTTGTCAATGTTATCTCCCAAACATTGTGCTTTTGTACTCAAAGAGTAATTTAAAAAACCAACTAACACGCGAAAAAAAAACTTCTCATATAACTTAACAAACAAATCATACAAAGTAAAAATGATGAAAATCAGACCATATTGTATTGATTGTAAATAACCAGCAAATCAGGCATGTAATTATTTTAACTTTCACTTTTGGAGGGATAAAAATTAAACGGCGCGGGTCCCTTGTAAGCTCGCATGCGCAGTCAACACTAACTTCTCTGGACAACCAGTTGTTAGCCAGAGTTCCTTAGCATTAGCATGGAGGAACACCATAGATTTGATTTCTCCTCTCTCTTTCATTAAGAATTGTGACGTCAGAGCTTGTGCCAAGGTGAAGTAGTAAGAGTAAGAAGTGAATGAGCTACATCAGCGGTCCTTAACATGCGTCCCCCGGACCCCTTTCCATCAGACCCTATAGTTGCTTGAATAATTAACAAAGCCTATTTATTTAATCCTTTTTAATTCGGCCCTAAGACTCTTGAGATCAATGTTGTAGTTTGCCCATCCCGTAGTCTGTCTACCCTCTGGTGGGCAAGAACTGACACTAGACCTCCCACCTAGCTGCTGGGACAACACCTACATGAGCACACTGTAAGGTGTTCCAGATTCCCGACAAATATCTCCAATCAAGTTAGGATAATAATACATTTTTGTCGGCTTTGGGATTCAAATTCAGGCTCTTCTACAAGGTAAGTTATCTTCGTACCGTAGATATTACTCGTGAAGAGTATTCTTGATAGTTAATTTTTTACAAAGACTGATTTTGCAACAGCAAAATATCGCAGGAAACTCACAAATCTGCTACACACATTAACCTTACCAAGCCTGGGTTGGGCCGAAATGCAGCATCACGAAATCTTCACCTCGCTGGACGTTGCTTAACTTTGATGATCCCTACGAGAACCGGTGTATTGAGCGCGCCATCGACGCTGACGGTCTTGAAATCAGTAGTACTTCACCAGAGTACTCAAATTATCAGCCTTCAAAACGTTATTCGTCGAGTCCACTACAAGCAGTACATTTGTTTGTAATTTATAAAGCTACGCACATTGCATACTTTGGGAATTACGGCGCGCATTTAAACGGATTTATGGAATTATAATGCAGATTGCGTTTCTTGATAATTATAAGGCAGTGTTGATTTTACTTGAGAGAAACAACTGAACGGATTTTGACAAAATTTTGTACACATATAGGAGACGAATAGGATGGTCCCATTTTAAATTCAATAACTTTGCACTAGCGGTTCTTTGTTGATAGAGAACATGCGCCTGACCACTAACTTTTTACTTTAACGCTTATACGAGTAGGTACGTCGTGAATGGTACAACCAATTTTTAAAATCCGTAATTTTGGACAAAAAAGTCAAAAAACAAGGTTTGAAGAATGTAGGAAAACGGTACTCTACTGTACAAAACAAATTTGAAGAATATCAGTTGAGAGCTTTCGTAAATACGAGTGATTCAGTAAAAAAAATCTCTGAATCTAGCGATATTAAAAGTTGCACATTTTCATTACAATTCACGAGAAAGTATTGTGTCCATAATTGAATCACTTATTTGAGAGAGGAACTAAGTCACAGAGTAAACTTTTCAGGAGACAGAAAAAACCAATTTACCAGAATGTAGAAAACTGTAGAATGTAGAATAGGGCTTGAGCTAAATGAAGAAAAAACGGAATATATGATAATTGGGAGACAAGATAATCAGATACCTACAACAATGAAGCTTGACAACAAAGAATACAGAGTAGTAAAACACTATAAATACTTAGGAACTAATTTGAATAGCAACAATTCGATTGAGGAAGACTTCAAAATAAGAATCATGAATGCAAACAGATGTTACTATGCCCTAGACAAAATATTTAAAGCTAAGAATGTATCAAGGAACTCCAAAATCAAAATATACAAAAGTGTAATCCAACCAGTTTTATTATGTGGGAGTGAAGTATGGCCAATAACAAAAAAGATGGAAACATCCCTACAAACATTTGAAAACAAAATACTCAGACGCATATTTGGACCAGTGTACGATGATGGATTATGGCGAATACGCAAAAATAAAGAAATATATGAGCTATACAACCAACCCCTCATAACCAGCATCATCAAGACTAAAGTGATGGGATGGGCAGGACATGTGGCTAGGGCACCTGAAGACAGCTACATAAAACAAGCACTTCGGCTCACTTACAATAACCCCAGGAAGAGAGGAAGACCCCGAAAGAGATGGGAGGATGGCGTTAGAAGATGGCACAACCTGAGAGAGAACCCATTCAGAAATCAGAATTGGACCGAGACAGCGCAAGACAGAGAACAATGGAGAAGGCTATTTTGTACAGGTCCTGGGCCCCCGCGGCCTGTTAGAACCACGCGGTAAGGTAAGGTAAGAAAACTGTACCAATATTTTTTTTTTTAAGTGGGGTTTAACGTCGCTTTCAACTGCCATGGTCATATCACGACGGGGGTTTTACCCTCCATTCGCAGGAAACTCACAAACCTGCTACTCACATTGACCTCACCCAGCCTGAGTGGGGCCGGGAAAAGCCAGCGTCACGAGAATTAGAATTTGAATGGTCACCCATCCAAGTCTTAACCTCGCTGGATGTCGCTTAACTTCGGTGATCTGAAGGGAACCGGTGTATTCAATATTACCAATAATTTAAGTACCCATATTGTTTAGCTAAGCTTATTGGTTCCTTTGCTTATGGTCGTTTTTGTTAATTGCAAATGGCGTTCAAAGTCCATTGACTCAGTTTTTTAAAAAAAAATAAAACTTTACGATTTGACTATAACGAACGATGTAACTGATTTATTTTGTTCCACAAATATGTCTAATATTCAAACGCCCGCTGCAACTTTATAAAAGCATTGACTTTAATTCTCTACCATAGAGTGTGTCTACCTAAGATAAAAGAATTTCTGGAATAAAATGTAATTCGAAAAAGTAGTGATTTAGTTCCTTTCTCAAATAAGTGATTCAATTGGCAGTGTATTTTATTTTAAATTATTAAATCTTCATCCACCTACATTGGATGTTAGAAATTATGTAAACTTCCAAAGACATATTTTAATAGGCTATCTACTTACTAGGTATTTACATAGATTTCAAGCCATAGGTAATTATTTCTACGTACGTTTGATAAATAACATTATTTAGGTACGACGTAGATATAAATTCTGTAAAACAGAAAATATATTGATTGCGGTAATAAGTACTAATAGTATCCACAACCATCCATCTCCTGAGAACCAACAAAAATCCCCCGGCAATCCTGTACAAGATTAGGAAACCTGATAGCAGTGATGGGCGGCCTTTATTCTTTCAAACAAACCAAACAAAGAAATGCCTCAGATTATTGATTTTGTGGGATGGAAACCAATAAACCTTGCTATTGTTATGCGAGGCTTGAAATCTTGTAAAATAATAATTAAAATAAGGAATGCAAGAGGACGGTGAGATTATCTAGTTATTTTTAAGAGACGAATAACGATTGTTTGTCCTATGTCATATTTAATATTTATGTCAATACCAGACTAATACCCAATACGTATACAAGAAAGTAAACAGCTGCTTCCACCACTATTATCTAGTTATTTCCATTGAATATTAGAGTAAGATATACTCCTCTACGAAAGGTATTGCATTGAGGACCAGTTGTGGAGCCTCTTCTGTAGGTGAGTTCTCAAAGGACCAATATGGAATGCCTAGCAAATGGCTCAGGTATCCGCTGGGATGACACATTATACCAAAGTAATATGCATGCTTACTTATTTATGATGGGGCGTCGTATGCTTTTTACCAGGGCCAGGAGGCCTCCGGAGCGACCTTTATGTGAGATGGAGCTTACTATTGCTGTGCATGATGGTCGGGATCAACAATTGTCCTTGTGGGACCTGACCTGAGTACGGAACAGGTGGTTCAACCTTCATATGAATATTAGCTCAAAGCTTGGGTAGCGGTGGCAATGTGTTACGGACATGCATGAACTGTGGCACAGGCTAACGTCACACGGGGGACGCCAGAGCCCTTCACTCTGATCTGTTTTTTCTCTCAACTAAATGACAATTTTTCCTTTCCGTGCCATCTTTTCTTCTCCTGTTCAGACCCTCAGGTCAAACACTTCTATCATTTCTAATGCCCCACAATTATCTGGCAACAGATTATACGGGGATTGGCGATCCCGGGGTCTTTTGATCAAGGCACAGATGGGAATAAGGAGGCACCTAAGTGAATCGGGGGCTTCACACACGGATTCCACCTCAGACTCTCTGGCGAAGCTGAAGATTGCCGTTGGCTAAAAATACCTTCATTGGCCAAAACTTTTTGAATAGGAGCTCGGGAACTTGGCCCTTTTTTCAACAGTAGTTTTTTTGGGGGTTTCATTTACGAGTGTGGTATCCCGATACTGTGAGCTCTGAAAGAAATTTGGAATAGAGTAGAGCAATCCAAAATATATTATGCGCTATACCAATGAACTTTAAGAGCTCATACCTCAAAAACCGTAAGTTTTTCGAAGATTGCTTTCTCACGAGGAATCATTCCTTTTCACGTTCGTAAATAAAGGCTTATAGCGATTCATGTATTACGATAAAATGAGCTCTAAACTTATTAAAGAACCCACCAACAAGTTTTAGATTTCTATCTTTAGCGGTTTTAGAGATATAGCAAGTTGCGCCCCGAGTGACCGCGACATTTTTTGTCAAAAATTGCAAGATTACCTATTTGAAACTCGAAACCAAAATTCAGCATCATAAACTTTAACATAAATGTCGTGGTAATGCCGAAGTGAAAAAAAAGTTACTAATTTAGGGTGTTCTTAAAAGCGGTTAAGTAGTCATGGCATGTTTAATAGACCGGTTCTTCAGAGATATAGAAGTTAAGCGACATCAAGGAGGTTAACGAACTGGTTAGGTTCCGATTCAATTTATTTCTCGTGCAAAACAGCTGTGCTTAATGCCACCTCCCACCAGTTTGGTGATCAACTGATGAGACAACAGGTTGTCGAGGTTTTCGAATGGCAGGGTAAAAACCCCCGTCGTATATATCATCGGCAGTTGAAAAGCGAGCGTTAACTCGCCACATTTGTGAAAAAATAAAGATTATATTAAAAAGTCTAAAAAAAGCGGTTAGAGTTTTAGTCAGTCAGATAAAGATTTAAAATAAAAAAGTAATTCCCTTCTATTCAACGAGACTATATTGAAAATAAGAAAAATTGTCCATGAAGCCAGAATTACAAGGAAAATACATACGAACTAGGTTTACCGTTAAGTACAGTCGTTTTGTTTTACTTGGCGTTGCAAAACCAGCGTTTTGCTTGATCTCAGTTCAATGTCCACTCACTCTCTCCCCCACATGTTTTGGCTGACTCTAACTAGACTGTGAACAAACACGGCCTGGGTGGTCGGAGGGTACTTAGATCGAACCCCCTACTGGTCAGGAGTTGTAAAGCTAACTATAGTTATACATTATTCTTACACCACAGTCCGATTCATAATAGACAGGAAGCCTGAGCGCAGGTTTCAATTATTGTCGGAGACCACAGTTTGGGTTGGGAAAACTATCATTTTTATCCACCTACTGAATATATCGTGCAGAAAAGCTCTATTTTTATTATTTTGAACCAAAATCTGTATCATTATGTAAATGTTGGCATATGGATACTATCTGCGCTGACAGTTAAATAAACACTACTTATATTTATCGTATATCGTATGTTTTGATAATATCGAATTAGGAAAGTAGAACAAAGAGTTGGGCAGTACTTTTTAATTTCGGCTATCTCTATATTTTGAACTTAAAATAAGGCCATGAAAATTTATACTTTCAATGAAGCTGCAAGAGAGTTGGCGCGTTGAATGCACCGGTTCTCGTTGGACCACCGAATTTAAGCAACGTCCAGCGAGTTAAAGACTTCGTGATGCTATAGCATTCCGGCCCAACCCAAGCTAGGTGAGGTTAATGTGGATAGCAGATTTTGTGAGTTGTAACAACCCCTCGTGATATGACCATGCCGTTGAAAGCGACGTTAACCCAAATTTAAGAAGAGAGAGTGATATTTGATGAAATTTGAAGAACGACAGTTTGAACAGAGGCACAGACTATAGAATTTTGGATACAGGTATGTACGTTTAGTATCGCAAAATAGGAACTCTTTATTATAATACTATCTGCTGACAGTATCGTTTAAGCTCAGGTCACTTTATAACATAAAGTCCGACTTTGTTTTTACGGTCCCAAGACCTGTGCGGGACCCCATCACTTTACGACACAGCTCCGAACTGTTTTACGAGACTGTGTGATGAACTTTGCAACAAGTTTTTTTACGATCAGCTCAGATGAGCTCAGAATTTTTCACCCATGCCAGAGACACCAGATCGTCTGGGACCCATCTCTAGACAGTGAGGAGACTTTGTAACGGACTGGATTATTTTATGGTAGTTCCCAGAGGGGGGTCACTTCAGTTGGGATGATTTACTTGAACTGTTAGTTGTTTTCACCGGACAGGGGATGGTTTCTGTGGTGAAATGGTTCAATTTTAACTCTAAGTCGTGTCGTCGTGTTCCCCACTTCACCGAGTTCTCTCCAGACCCAAATTTTGGTCAGGTAGGTACCACGAGTTCTCTCCCGCTCATGGTTTTATATACACCGAGTTGTCTCCCGTCCCTTGCATTTTTACCTGAGATACCTAATAGTTTAGGCCTATAGCATAAATTTTATAATAAGAATCACCTAATAGGTATCATTGAATCAAACCTTAGGCATGTAGCAGGCACGGCCGGTGCTAAGGAGCTATAGAACTGCAGCACCCCAGACGAAAAGGAAAAGAGAGAATTTTCTCAAGTCCTAGCTCGTACACAATGAAAATTATCACACATTTCTAGAATAATGAATGAATAATAATTATTATAATTTGGCATGGTAAACAATCTCAAACTCTTTATATACTAAAAGATCGACTCTCTAAAACCCAATTTAGTTCGGTTTATGTGGTAACGCCCAAAACATTTTCCCACCGGCCGCGCCTGGTCTTCTATGTATTTTTCCTAACCCTATGATAAACTCAAGCCATGGTTTTGTATGTATTTTACCTAACCCTACTATAAACCCGAGGCATTGTATTATTCCTAACCCTACTATATTCCTGAGGTATGGCTTTCTATGTATTTTACCAAACCCTATATACTACACACTCAAGGCATTGCCTTTTTCATTACTTAGAGACTAAGATTTTCTTATAAAAACTGATTCTTATATACCTAACGTAAAAAAGCATGGTCTTATTTTCGGGAGAGAATTCGTTGTGAACCCTTCAACAAGCCGGAGAGAACTCGTGGTGACTCCTGCAACAAGCGAGAGAACTCGGTTAAGAAAAGGTCAACAGGGTCGTTACCTCCCATGAAAATGATCTCTGAATATATTTTCGGGATTTCTTACAGAGGCCTAGAAAAACAACTGCGTGACTTAAAATGACTCACCTGTATATAATGTGAATTTGTTCAATGAAATGCAAGTCCAAAATTTCACGTTTCTATCTCCATTTAATGAGGAGTCTTCTTAAAAACTCGTAAGTAGGTCTTCAGGGTACCCTTAAGGTCCGATCGAGCTCTAACACTTTTCACTCCGTTGCTTCAATGGTCCGAACAATATATCAAAATCAAATTCTTAGTACAACCGTTCAAGAGTTATGAATTGTGACAGACGCGCGCGGCTACGGAAAAGGCTCGGCAATAGGTTTTTTCTTCTATGAACAAAACCTAAAAGAAGAGAAAAGTATAGAGATACAAAATTATCCGAACTGCGGGTTAATTGCTTATGACAATTTCTTCCACCCAACTCTTACTTAGTGTTACAATATTTGTGTAGCACCCTGTATTCAATAAGTGCTAAACATATTCTCAAGCCTGCACCGCGACACTAGAAAGTTGTCCCGAATCACAGGAAGAAATAAACAAGCGCATTTAACATGCTCTGACACGGTGATCCTCAATGTGATTCCGTGGACCACATCATAAACCATCGCAACTTATCTCGTATTAGGTCTTTAGCTTGTATCTCATTGTTTCAATAATTTTCATTCATTTTTGTGCACGTTGAACAAAACGGGCTCACTAAAGAGAATATATTATGTGTACTTGCTGAATAAATAAGTACCTATACCTATGGTGACGAGTGTTTCAGTTAATCAAAGAAAGATGTCATTGATTTCCAGGTTTGAGTGCTTGCCTTAACGCGCTCCTCCCAAGGTCTTATGTAATTAGTCCATTCATTGTTTTGAGGCTACGTATAGTTCGTGCGGAAAATAAAATGTATGAGTTCGGTGCGCTAAAAGGTCACGTTGAATTCGTGCGCCTAAAAAGGTCATGTATGAATCGGTGCCCTGGTACTTGCCTGATGATCAGTATTATAGTATTTTTCTTATAGCATGGCCTTCAATGTATTTTACCTAACCTATATAAACCAGATGCCTTCATTGTATTTTACCTAACCTACTATAAACCCAAGGCATGGCTTCATTGTATTTACTAACCCTACTATAAACCAAGGCTGGCTTCATTGTTTTACTACCTACTATAAACCAAGGCATGGCTTCTTTGTATTTTACCTAACCTACTATAACCAAGGCAAGGCCTTCATTGTATTTACCTAACCTATATAAACCAAGGCATGGCCTTCATTGTATTTTACCTAACCCTACTATTAACCTAGGCATGGCCTTCAGGAGGAAATGGACAGCTTGCTGAATGTAACTGTCCACAACATATCTACTAACTTATTAACGCAGGATGACTGTTAACAAGCAACAGAGTACATTATAAAAAACAATCAATTTATAAGTCATTAGACCGCACGAACTCATACATCACTTTTTCGGCGGCACCGAATTCATACATGCGAAAAAGGTGCGAGTAATCTCGCACCGAATCACCTATTGCCGTTTTGCATAATACATGATTTTCAAATTACGATCACAGGTAAAGCTGGCATAGATAGGTCTTGGATGTGATCCGAGAATGTAGCAGAATGGTATGTACTGTCGCCTGCTAGTCTACCAGTTTGTACCTACCCCGGACACTTCGATTATTCAAGCGATGTAGTATGTGTTGTGTATGTATGTATGCGTCTACCTAACAACAAGACCTATATTTATTCATTTATAATACCGATCCTCTAAGAGCCTTTCTATACGTATAGGTGGCTAATTTACCTGTCTTCTGATGGAGGAAGGTGAGAAAGAGAGAGAGATAGATAGAGAGGAGGGGGGGGGGGGGGAGAGAAAAGGTGTGGCCCCGTATGTGGAAGTTATGGATCATCCGAGAGGTCCAGAGCTTTTATTATTATTATGACTTTGGAAACTTTAATGTTTATGTTTCCACACATAACCAGTGACGTATTGAAGAATAGAGGATTAGGAAGCTCCAGATGTACCCTAGGTACTATTACAAGTTTGTTTATATTTAAGAGTATCAGATACTAGATCTCGGTAGCTGTCTAGAATTCAAAAATACCTATAATATATATCATATTGCACACCATCTAACACCTAGAGAAAGAAACCTTTGTAGAAAAATCGAGCTTTTTATTATAGGTATTTCAGTTTTCTATTACCTTATATAATAAAATTTGAGCTTTCTATATAAGTAGGTATTTCAGCTTTTGATCCAGTATTTTAAGATAATGCCAACATCATTGTTCATTTATAGGCACAACGGCTAGGTGTGCGGCACAGTACATTCACCGAGGCATGGCCGTGCTCGTAAAAGCAAAAAATTTGGTAGTTATGTATTTATTGATAGTTAATTTGATGCATTGCTTTTTTCACTTCATATATATTTATGGCTATCAAATACAAAAATATGTGTGATAATCTAATCATCTCTATCTCCAATTGGCATAGATAAATGAGGTGAGTAGATAATATTTATTCTGAAGCCGTGGCCACGCCACTGCTTCCGAGCAAGTTTCTATCTATGTAGTGTAGGCACAGTGACATCTATCTACGAATCTATTGATATTTATTTAATGTCTATTTCATTAATGTCTCGCGAAGTAAGTGTGAGCATTACACTTTTTCTAATAAATAATGAAAAATGGGTACTTAAACATACAGGGTTTATCAGAAAGAGTCTCCAAGAGCTTCTTAAAAAGCATAATATTAACTCATTAAGCAAATGTAGCATTCCATTAAATTATTTGAAACACTCTTTTCCATTGTGTGAGCTTGGAATAATTAACTCATTAAGCAAATGTAGCATTCCATTAAATTATTTGAAACACTCTTTTCCATTGTGTGAGCTTGGAATAATGACCAAGGAAATATTCTTTAAGTCAGTGCTTACCTGTAAAGCCTTTCTTATTGGCGTAATTTAATCAAAAACAGCCTTTATTATAGGTATACGACACAATTATTTCTCTAATTTGAATTGAATTATCTAAGTACTTCCTGCAGATAAAAAAAGAAAATCTCTACAGCCGTTGAACCCCTAATAACCTGAGTTTATCACTAAATATCATCTGAGTTTATCACTAAATATTACCTTAAAAATTGATAATGTTAAAGTTTTACTTACCTCTTGTTGATGTTGGCTTATGTCCAGCATCTTCTAATCTCTGAAACGTCAAGTCTTCTCTAGATGGATCCTGTTGAAGCCTTCCCATGTCCATTGTGTTATTTTCTATGTTGTGATTACTAAAGTATTACTGATACTTGCTCTGAACCACCCCGTACATTATACACAGGTAGGTGCTCTGCAGAGTGGAGCAGTGGTGGCTGTGTTCAGTTAGGCTGTGGTCTGGTGAGGACTGAAATCAAAAGCAAACGAATTACAACAAATAGGTAATCTTGGAAGTTGAGATAAATAGCATAGGTAAAATCATATTGACCACAGTTCTCGTATCATAATTATGATTTTCCAAATAGTTGGTTTGTCTGTTTATCAGTTCTTCACGCGATAACTCATAGCGGATGGAAATGTTCAATATTGATAAATATTGAAACGTGGTAGCATAGTACATAATAATCCTCATTGGGTATTTTAAAATAAATTTCTTGTCATATTTCTGAGTGTAAAACTTTTTTTTTTTAAATGTGACATGAAGAAAGAATAATTATCCACTGAAATCTTCTTGATTTTTACTTCGATAGATGTATAATAATCAGAAATCGAAAGTATTGTGTTCGTTTTTGCAACAAAAATATATTTTTTTGCTCCGATCTCAATATTTTCATGTTTCTGTTTCATAACCTCCTGAGCAACTTTGGTTTATGTCTGACGAAATTTGTACACATATTAGGAGACGTATTGTAGATGGTCCCATTTTAAATTCATCAACTTCGTACTAGCGGTTCTTGGTGATAGAGACCATTGACCTCTAACTTTTTACTTTAACGCTTATATCTTGTGAACGGTACACCCGATTTTGATGAAATTTTGTATGTATATGCCTAGAAACGTTTTTACATAGTATATTTATTTTTTATTTATAGTTCAGCCTTATATTTAAGAAAGCGCGAAAATTGCCTAGTGTAAGGAATGTGAATCGATCACGAGGAAGTTTTGTGTCCATAATTGGCAGTGTATTTTGAATTCACATATCCCAACCCTCACTACACCACGGGTGTAAACTATTTATGTATGCCCCCTCAGTAATGAGCTTTATGAATATTTAGACTGAAATATGTGTATGTAAACTATATTATCTCTTGCCATCATATTGGCTGGATCTATGCCATAAATATTTGTAATAATCATACATGTACAGGGTAGAATAGAAATCTGTTGCCTTTGATTAGACTATTCAGGGTGGGGTGATGGTTGTTCTTCGTCTTAGGGACAGGGAAGTCCTTGGATTACTGGAATACTATACTACAGGGTATACATTAATAATTCAGGATTATGTTTCTGGGTAAAATTGAGGAAATTCAAATTATATTTTAATTCCAAATAAAATTTATTTGGATAACGTTTTCAGGGTGTTTTTACTCATGCTAAGTGTAACTTTCATTCTTTCTTTGACAAACCCTATACAAGTCCTAAACAGTGCCTAGAACATTCAAATTGCTTTCTTTGACCTAACTGGCATGACAGGTATTTACGATTTCCTGATTATTTGAAACAACTTTTACTGTTTGAAGTGCTTTTTAATGACTTTTTGCAACTATAGAGGCTACTGACTGCCTGCTCTCATGAATCAGTTTGTGCATAATTTGAAGGTTCCAGGTATTTGAAGCTATGACAATACAGGTATTTCAAAGATTTACCACTACAAACCTTATCTCCAGCGGCTGTATCCGATCTGCGGTCAAGTGGTAGATGTCTAAAAATCGGACATCCGAACTGCGGTCATAGAAACATCCGAGCTGCGTTTTTTTTAAACGTCCGAACTGCGGTCACTAATATATCCTAACCCTACTATATTCTTGAGGCATGGCCTTCTATGTATATTACCTAACCCTACTATATTCTTGAGGTATTATGAATATGTAATTTAACAGTTCAATAATATAGGGGTTTATTCTGATCATTTTTTGATAACTAGTACTTTTTAGAAACCAGCCCCAATTTACCGGTATTTTTGGGGGGGGATCTGGTTTTCATTTCATTCATAGAAAGTCGTGTGATGTTCACACGAGTTTATTTTACTATAGTAGGGATTTAATTCTGTCTGTTTCAAAGGTGCGAATAGAGTGAGCAGGAAAGTGGTCAGTGCGATAATGTAACAACCTCAAGGTCATCCGAGGTTGTTACATTATCCTCCCATTTGGGATTGGGACCACGTAATAATACGTCTTGGGCCTACTGCTGGAACACTGGGACAAATTAATCCTAGTCGGGCAGTATCTATAAATAAGAAATATAGGTATTATTACTAATATTATTATTAATTTCTAATGCTACGTATCTTGCCCTATAATCCCTTGTACGTGGTAGAAGTACAAAAGCAAATAAGTGAGATTTGAGAGTCTCCACTTCTTTGCTAGACACAGGAGTCATGGTGTCTATGGAGTGAGATTTGAGAGTCTCCACTTCTTTGCTAGACGCAGGAGTCATGGTGTCTATGGAGTGAGATTTGAGAGTCTCCACTTCTTTGCTAGACGCAGGAGTCATGGTGTCTATGGAGTGAGATTTGAGAGTCTCCACTTCTTTGCTAGACGCAGGAGTCATGGTGTCTATGGAGTGAGATTTGAGAGTCTCCACTTCTTTGCTAGACGCAGGAGTCATGGTGTCTATGGAGTGAGATTTGAGAGTCTCCACTTCTTTGCTAGACGCAGGGTCGCAGGAGTCATGATGGTGTCTATGGAGTGAGATTTGAGAGTCTCCACTTCTCTGCTAGACGCAGGAATCATGGTGTCTATTGAGTGAGATTTGAGAGTCTCCACTTCTCTGCTAGACGCAGGAGTCATGGTGTCTATGACAACAAATGTGAGGGTCTCAGGATCCCCATTCCCCATTCAGAAAAGATCGCGTGAGAAAGAGAGGCAACAAGCCAGCAGCATTTCGGGACTTTCAAACACATACTGAATACCTACCTCTGTGCTGGGTGTACGGTAGGACCGGAAACTGGGGACCCTAATAAAATCTATTAATTAATATGACATAGTCAAATTATTATTGTTACCTATTATTAGGCTTCAAGATGAGATTTCCAGGTTTGGATAAAAAGAGAGAAGAGGAAAGGTACATTTTAACCCCTTCAGGCTCTGAGAGTGATTTTTTTTTTTAATTTTAAGGCAAACATAATATAATAATTATGTTTCGTAGTGAAGCAAAAAGAGTTATCAGGGTAAAAAAACGAGTTGAGTATTACCTAACTATAGTATGGTAAAAAAAAAGATAATATAAGTACTGATTGACATAATTTTACTATCCTATATGAAAAAACTAGGAAATATATAATATAATTATGTTGGAGAGTTAAATCTGAAACGAATCGATCCAATAACGAATTATGGATAGAATATTTGCAGTGTAATAATTCAATAACTCATTTTTATTTTTGAATCAGTCCAAATGTAAAACATGATAAAAACTTTATCTCTGCATAGGTCCTCTACACAAAAGAGACCAAACAAAATCAAAGGGGTTAAATAGAATCCTGAGAGATAGATATGGACCCAGGTGTAGCAAGGGCCCCCCGCGGTGGGCAGCGATATATAGCAAGGCCCCCCGCTGCCAAGTACCACCTCGTAAACCCCCATGAGGCTTCGGAGATGTGTAGAATGCTACCGGCCAAAATATTGTTCAAGGTCGGGAGGGGCAGGAATTTTAATGATGGAATAAAAACCAAGTTCCCGAGAACTGACTGGCAGAAAATCACATGCTGGTGTCAGTACTGAGAAAATAGAGTTTCAAATATTGGATTACAAGTTGACATTTGTGACGAAATGTGAGCGAAATGTTTTCTATCTCTATTCTGATTCTAAAGATGGTAGGTACATGTGTATGTGTATTGCCCATGTATTTATTTTATCTATGTTGTTTATCTTTTTTTCTTGTTAATATTGTTTTCAATTTTGTATTTTAATTTTTATTATTACTACTTGTTTGTAATAAATAATTATGTCCTATTAATAAAGAATTCAATAAAAACAATAAAAAACCAGAAATGTTCTCAGCTCATTATTGAAAAAAAAACAGACCGAAAACAATACTTTCTATAACTTTCCGGTAATAGAAAGTAATCACACATCATGCACAAGTATTATTAGAGTACAATAAAGTACACTATTCAAAATAAATTATTATTAGAGGGATTATTACTGTGGGTAACCAGTCTGCACATTTCCTTCATAACTAACTTAATGCATCAAAATTCCAAGTCGTTTCCTATTCCCTATAACATAAATACTTCTGAATATCTATTTTTATGAATTCATCAGTAAAACAGAAAAATGATAAGTTGTTCTTCGATGTACTTACATGGAAATCAGAACATAGCTGGACAGACTCTTCCAACTTATTGGCTCCCTTCAGCAGGCAGTAGTTCTGAAAATTCATGCCAACAACACTGACCTCTGATAATAAAGAGCAACAGACAGAACTGGCAGTAGATTTTCTTTTCATCTCACCCACAAGACTTCTTGTTATCAAAGCTCATCACCATTAGATACAAAACACAAAAAAAATGTTCAAGAACGACTGAAAGTTCTGAACTTGCAATTCTTCAAGTACCAAAGATAATTTAAAATGTTATTATGTAAGCTCATATATTATAGATTGATCATTTGGAATTAAGCTTTACTAAATGCATTGCCACGTAATGAGTGATAGATAATACTATGGTATCAGTCATTAGCTCATTAGGTGTGAACGCAAGATCCCCGAATGGAGAACGCACCATCCAGCCAATCTCCACAGGATGCATGGTATCATTACACTTCTCTAGTGGATAACATTGCGCTACTTATAGTAATTACTTGGACCCTTTCACATCTGTGCCGTGTGCCCTACGAAACATTAAAGTTCAGCGTTACTTGAAGGTTTGGAAAATTGTTCATTACATGTAGAACCTGACTGAAATGATCTGTATCATGAGGACAGTCTAAATGTGTAATTTTACAGTATAAAATTATGGAAAAACTATCAGGAAAGCCAAAAAAGTCTAGGATACACTTACGTCATGATAATTTACACCGAGACAACGGACAATGAAGCGTTCAAGTAGCATTTGGTGGGAAAAGTCAATAATTTGTCCTTTGAAGAAACAACAAATCGTAGAAAGCTGCACTCTTTGTTCCCATTGGAGTTATTAAAGTAACTAGATGTGAAAGGGCTGCATGTAGAGAGCTAGGTTTTGAGTCAGCTAGATAACTCCACCATTCAGTTTACCATCATTAGAGGCAAAGTAATTAGAATTAGCCAGGTATGAGAGTGTAGAAAATCTTCCACATCCATAATTAAAAATTAGATGAGATCTTCTCGCTCTATTCAAAATGACGACGCGACGGCTGCTCATACAATGTATGAATACCAATGTGTGTATGCTCCGCTGTTTTTGTCTACAAACATATCAAAATTGCACATCCCAGTATCATTGTAACATATCTGGGCATGCATTATGCCTACCTTATTATGAGAAAAACATGGAAACGTAGGTTACAGATAGTCAGTATTTAAAACAGAAAGTGAGAAGTTGTACCTACTACATATTGTACGTATACATGAATACAGCCATACCAAAAGTAAACAGGTAATTGAGCTCAAATAATTAAGGTTGTAAAAGATTAAAATAGGAATGACAAAAAGCTGGTGCCACATTTTACTTCCGAGAAATTTCTAATATTAGAAATCGGAAGTATTGTGTTCGTTTTTTGTAAAAAAAAAATATTTTTTTGCTCCGATTTCAATTTTTTTCATATTTCTGGACGTTTCATAACCTCCTGAGCAAATTTGGTTTTGTGTCCGTCTGTCGGTCTGTCGGTCTGTCGGTCTGTCTGTCTGTCTGTTAAAACGATTCCTTGTAACGCGCAAATCTCGGAAACTACTCGACCGATTTTGATGAAATTTTGTAAACATCTAGGAGACATTCTGTAGATGGTCCCATTTTAAATTCATCGAATTCGTACTAGCGGCTCTGGGTGAAAGAGACCATGCGCCTGACCACTAACTTTTTACTTAAATGCTTATATCTCGTGAACGGTACACCCGATTTTGATGAAATTTTGTATGTATATGCATATTAATGTTCTACACAGGCTTTTTATATTTTCTTTTTAATTAATCATAATTTGACTCTGATATTTAAGAAAATCCGCAATTTTGGACAATAAAGTCAAAAAATAAGAACCACGACTTGCCGATACAGAATTTTTTGTAGAATCTATAGAATGTAGAAAAAACGGTTTTCTACCATATAAAACAAATTTGAAGAAAATCGGTTCAGCCGTTTCGGAGATACAAGTAATTTAGTATAAAAACTCAAAATTCGCACGTGTACACAATGTGAAACAATCACGAGGAAGTATTGTGTCCATAATTGGCAGTGTTTTCAAATGTAGATTAATGAAATACTATGTAAATAAAAATTCAAAATTTGGTCATTTGACGATCCGTGATTTTTTTGTAACACAGTTACTTTTGAACATGAAAAAAATCTATTGAAGGAATCTGTACCTGCTTTGTAATGCAATCACACTTAATTCCACAATTCTTCCCTGTAACCCTTTGCACCTTTTTTATACCAAAGTAATCCTTGCCCAACGTACATTTTTTGGTATAATCATTATAATACAATAATGTATAAAATTAATAAATAATTATTTTCAGTAAAAAGATACATGGTAAAATGGAAAACTTTTACAAAG
Source organism: Bactericera cockerelli (assembly GCA_024516035.1). Classification (NCBI taxonomy): domain Eukaryota; kingdom Metazoa; phylum Arthropoda; class Insecta; order Hemiptera; family Triozidae; genus Bactericera; species Bactericera cockerelli. The sequence continues at coordinate 28,288,952 of CM044956.1, forward strand.
AATTTTGTATGAGCATAGGTCTTAAACTAACACTAACTGCGAAATTAAACATACATCTCGAAGAAAAATCTACGAATCTATGTATTTCTCACCACATTGAGAGATGAAGAGAGAAAATTTTAATTCATTTCTCACCATCACCTTCACTCTTACTGAAATACGTATGTGTGTTCAAAATTTACATAATATCTACCTTTGTTCACAACATGGAGCTCAGAATTATGCTGATAGAGTTGAGGACTTACTGAGGTGTGAACCAAGTTGTTTTTGCACCTCCAGTGTGAAAAACTTCATGAGTGGGAAGGGAATGACTAGAACTTTGGCTGAAAGAGCAACAACAAAACCTTTGCACCACCACATCATATGTGAAAAATATAACACATTTGTAGATTTGTATGAAGCTTGTGATAATCTTTGAGTTTTTATATCATCTCATTTTCTCTCTCATTCTGTTTTCCTCTCTTGCTGCCAGTCCCTATTTTCTTTCTCTCTAGCTCTCTCGCCCTGAAAGCTGGAAGGGTTGATCTATTGAAAGTTCTGCCGAGGTTAACCGCAAGGCGGGGGTGAGGGTTCATTTTTAATTACTCATTAAGTTTGACACTCAGGTGGAAACCATGGATGAGATTGAGAGTGTTGTGTGAATTCAAATTAGAGCGAGATCCAAGTGTGATGGATATGTGTGAAATCAAATTAAACTCACAAGGCTCAAGAAGCGTTGGTTCATTATACAGAAGGAAGGCGAACGCGCCCTTTTGGTGTAGGCGGTTTCTTATGTCTTTGGGGTCTAATGTGATTAATAGTGTTGTACATAATTGATGTTCTATAACTCTATATGATTCCAATTGAAAATTAGGACTTTCTTCTTTACTGTTCAAGTGATCCGACTTGACAAGAACTACAAGGAGTATTACGTATTCAAAAGGCTGCTGGATATATAACTTGACAATTTTGATTTTTTTTAATGATCTTAATTATTAGTAACATAATCTCTATTTCCCACAGGTCGCTTGGATTGTTGTAAGTTTTTGACGAAATCATGACCATTAGGTAATGTGTGAGTACATGTGTGGCAAGTTAAGAATACTTAATTTCTATACTGTTGGTTGCATCTAAAAATTAAATCAGTCAACATTTTTCGAAAATTCTATTTACTTTTAATGAAATTATGGTTCTTTCTTTAGCAATTAGGAATAACGCAAGTGCAACTTCAACCTCTTGTTTTATTTATATTACAAGTTCTCTGAAGGTTCAATTGGTTGATTCAAAAGTGGACACAAAAAATGGCTACGAATCGAGATTCTAGCATCATTTATTTTGTTTTAAATTTCAATTTTGACTTAATGTTAATCCGACCAACATTAGGGTCGGGACGAATTAAAATTGTATCAACAATTTTTACGCTCGAGTAGAAAATTAATCGGTCAATTAATATTTGTAAGACCACTAAGTCTGACTATGTCGTATACCAGATACGTATCTATGGCGTCGAGTTCTGGCCCGAAAAGATTTGCGGCAATGTCTCATTGTGTACATTAGGGTTAGGAATAATAAATTTAATATAGAACCATGCCTCTGGCCTGAACTCGGGTGCAGCCGCGATGTTCAGATATCTAGATATAATAATCATTTTCCATCCAGACCTAACATATTGTGTTACATCTATGTGGAAAAGTTCATAAGTGTGTGGTAAGGTATGAAAGGTTATTCTGTTTTCTTTTTTTCCCTGAATGTATTTCACACTGGGACGGGATAATCTCCTCCCAGCACTTGTGAAAGGAGACAGGGAAGCTGTGTTGTTTGTTTCTAAACACATTCACAGGTTCAGTGAGAATGTTATTTTATAATATATTAGAGTTGCTACATCATAGAACAAGTACACGAGAATAATAAATAAAAAAATTGTCTGACTTTTAATAATTACTATAGAACACTATTATTATCGGCAGTGCGCCAGACCAAGTTCCGACCGACGCACACAAAGTGTATATTAGACGAAAAATTTCAAACTAATTTAACTGCCTCTTATTATTATATCCTAGCTCCTTCTTATTAATATAAAAGTGCGTATTTTGCGATCTGTACTGATTGACTTATTGATACAAAAAAGGTATGAGGCACTTTCCGTGGTCGTAATAACTTCAAATTTTGTGTGTAGGTAGATCTGACAAGGTAATCAATTGAAAAACTGCAAATTTTCATTATCGAAAGTATCAAATAAAAGAAAAATGGCAACTAGCATGGGATACCACCCGCAACACTAAGCTATGCCTCGAAAGCTATGCCTCGAATGTATATAGTAGGGTTAAGGAAAATAAACATTCTAGGGTTAAGGAAAATAAACATAGGGCCATCACAAAATAAGCATTCTTGATTTCGAACCTTATTTTATGTATACTCGTAGCTCAGCCAGAATTGATTTTATCCCATTTGTCAAACAGGAAGCTAGGTTTAGCATAATATAACCATCTAATACATTGCCAATACCCTCCTCAAGTCCTCACCATAGACATCACATTATACCCCGACATATTCCCTATTTTATTGGAAAAATGGCAGCTTCCTAAACTTGTTGCATGGCCGGAAATATACATTTTAATGAGGAGGAAATATTTATAGGAGGAAATGGAAAACTTTCTAAAAACTTAATAATAAGGATAACTTCAAAAGAGATCATGGGTACTAGGGTGGGTACCTTGATTTTTTTTTTTTTTTTTTTTTTTTTTGATAAATAAAGTTTTTAAGTAGAATAATGATATATTATACAGGGCTTCCATAATGTCTCACCCGGGCCTGAGTTTCTCGGAAAATACTCATAATATTAAAAAAACGCAAAAAACCGTATTCCCTTGATTTTTAGGGGATTAAAATTTAACAAATAAAATATCCTACACGGCCCCAGTCAGGCCCCATGAACCAACTATAATTCTTCAATAAAATGATAAGTTGTGTTGCATATTTTTAGGCCTCATTGAATGGCTTTTATTTCAAAAACAAAAAATCTGTGATTATACCATTCTGGAGATGCATCAGGGTCTTCCGTCCTGGTTAATATCCCATATTTTTTTACCTATAACTCGTTAACCTAAAGTTCCAAAAGGATGGAATTTTTTCATATAACCTTCTTTTAGCGAGTCCTATCGAACAAGATATAGTTCGAACTGTTCAGTTGATTTTATTTTCTGGTCGGTTTCGTCGGCCAGCCGGTGGACAAACAGCCGAAAAAGTTTTACATAAAAAAATCGAGTTATGTCTTGTTAGAAAGGTATCGCAAATGAGTTATGTAAAGAAAATATTTTTAGAGCTTACGGTTAACGAGTTATAGGTCAAAACATATCGAGAACGGTATGGCGTACGTCACTGAAACGGTATGGCGTACGTTCTATTTAAAATTCCAAAGGTGAACCCCCTGGTAAAGATGAAATATCATGGCTCTTTTTTTTTGGTTTACCCTGTTGATCAAAACATATGTAAATTAGCCAGACAGGGTCGGCACCCTGTCTTATCTCACTGAAATTTGTTGCAATGAACTCCTCTTAATGAGGCCTTTAAAAAAATATCCCACAAGACATACCATTCTATTTAAGATTTTAAAGTTGGTCCATACCCAGCCGGACTGGGGCAGTGTACTTGATTTTTATTTTAGCTGAAACTTAATCCTCCAAAAATTAAAGGAATAAGGCTATTGAAATTTTGAATTGATTTCGAGAACCATAGGCCAAGGTAAGACTATACATATAGAATCCCTGTATACCTAAGTAATATAACAAATTAGTGTGCACAATTCTTCCTACTTCATATGATGAAAACTCCCACGATAGAAGTTATTCCCACCCAGGAAAAGGTGAAAACCATTAGGAATTTTCCATAACACTCAGCTTATACCACAGGACAAAAGGTGACTTTATTTTTCTCACTACGAAATCCTTTCGTTGGAATATCCTCTCGGATCTCCGTACACTATGACCGTATGAAAATCCTTTAGAGTTTTAGAGTGTATCTCACGGTGGGGGGTTTATGGATTCAGGGAAAAAAATATTTTTCTAGAACATTATTAGAATAAAATAAGATTTATGTATTTATAATTTATTATCTACCGAACTTGGCTTTTCATTTCTCTTCCCTATCGACAAAACTAAAGATATTTACAAAGTTGACTAAATTAAGACCGAAAATTTTATTTAATTACCTACTATTCGGTTTTGGTTAATATTTATTTATCTAGGTAGGTATCACGATTACTATTGTGTAATCGTGATCAAGCCTACGAGCCTAGGCGAAACTTAAGTCGGTGAGTGAAAAATTTAAAGAATCCTATTAGTTTTATATAAAACTAGCGGGTTACACCCGCCGCTTCGCCAGCCCATCAAACACACACAACGCACACACACACACCCACCACACACACACACACACACACACACATCCACACACAACCACACACACGCACACACACGCACACACACGCACACACCCACACACCACACACACACACATACATACATACCACACCACACACACCACACACACACACACACACACACACCACACACACACACACACACACACACACACCACACCACACACACACCCACACACACACACCACCACACACACCACACACCACACACACACACACACACACACACCACACACACACACACACCACACACCACACACACACCACACACCACACCACACACACACACACACACACACCACACACACACCACCACACACACACACACACCACACACACCACACACACACACAACACACACACACCACACACACCACACACACACACACACACACACACACACCACACACACACACACACACACACAAAATGTCATTTAGGTTTGAAAAAAAACCTGAATATTTTTTGTCGCCCATCTATTTTCTGGCCTTCCCCGGCGTAGCTCAAGAATGGCTCATCAGAATTTCGCGATCAATATGTCAAATGAAAGCCTAAACCCTTGCCTAAAACTTTCTCGCTCTGAGTTGATAGGTCGTCACTTCAAATTTCGAGAAAAAATGTCATTTAGGTCAAAAAAAGTGAATATTTTACATGTTACCCATCCATTTTTTTACTTTACCCGGCGTAGCTCAAGAACGGCTCATCAGAAATTCGCGTTCGATATGTCAATTGAAAGCTCAAACCCTTGCCTAAAACTTTCTCGCTTTGAGTTGATAGGTCGTCGCGACAAATTTCGAGAAAAAATGTCATTTATGTCAAAAAACGTGCATTTTTTTTGCGTCACCCATCCATTTTTTATCCTTACTCATTGTAGCTTAACCTCAGGGAGATATAATCTAGCCTAGAAGAATTTCCTGATCCAAGCGGACCTATGTGCAAAATTTCAGGTTTCTCGGTCAAACGGTGTGGATTTGTATAAAGAACATACATACATACATACACACATACATACACACATACAGACAGCTTTCTTTTATAGATATAGATATTACATATGTATGGGTATAATGGACTACAAGACGCAAAGCTGTTTTGCCAACTCTGGTCAAAGAGAGAGAAAGAGAGACTGGCTAGCCTAATTAGAACAATATTAGTTTCGCCTCCTCTGATTATAAACACATAAAGTTCGAGCTGAGTTGGGACCAAAGTCTCTGCCGAGAGTAAAGTTGTGCTTTATGTGACGGGAGCTCTGGGTGTACTAACCAGACAAGCTGTTCCAATCAGGCACGGGGTAGTCCGGATTATATAATACATAGTTACGTAGAATGTAGATAGGAAATTCTGATACAGGGAAATTATACAACGTCGATACAGTGATATCATACTGTCGAGATATTCTGGGGGTGTTTCGGACTTGGAATATTCTGTTATTTAAGAATTGTTTTACTTGAAAAAAATTGAAGGGACACAGAATAGCAATGATGAACAACCTCATACTGCATTCAATAGGTAGACAAGAGATGTTTTCTCTCGTCCGTAAAAAAAGAGATATTAACCCCTGCATTCACCCCCTTTCCCCTCGTTCCCCCTCAGCCCACAACATTTTCCACCCGGGATAGCTTGTCATTGACCCTTGTCTTACATGTGAGGACAAAACAAGACATCTCGTAGAGGTAGATAATTAATGGTCGAGTCACTTAGCACTTTTTATCCTTTTTTTTGTAAAAAAAAACCTCGTCCACCCCACCAAGTTCTTCTCTCCTACAATTTTTTCACATTTTTTTCCACGATTGTGAAAAATGAAGTTTGAAAAAAAAGTCTTCAATATAGCGTGACGTGTAGGAGGGAAGTTTTCCAGATTGTCCTTGGAGGTAATTAATAAGAGACGGACACAATCACCCTCCTTGTCCAACATTGTTGTTCTGCGATCTGATAGGAACCTATAACTAACATGTATGACTTGGTAATAAATACAAGATCAGACCCGTGAACTTATCATAATGTATACTTGTGTTCTTGAATCTTTTAAAATGATGCTTGAAAGATTTTTTTTTGCATGTACATACAAAAAACCTACTAATATATTATTCTGCTGCTTCTTAACCATAGATGTTTACCTAATTACTCTTTGAACAACTGTTCGGCCCCGGGTGACTTCAATTTATGCAGGAAAATCAGGACCCTACTCTGTTCTATTCTTATTTAATACATAGAAAAGTTATCGACAAGACCTCACTTCCTTGGGTCAATGTTATCTTTAAGTTCTGGATTTACAGTATACTATTTTAAAAATAACTATACATATCTGTAAGTCTTGGAGTTACGAGTTACACCTTGTATAATCAAAATAATAATAATAATAGTAGTAAGCTCTTGTATACTCGGGCTGGTGTATAATGATTATTTATGGGTTGTAATATTATGACTGCTAACACTCTCCAGAGTCTTGTTGACAATTTTATACATTTTTTCTTCAGATCGATCTGAGAAAAAAAAAAAAAACATCGTCCTCACTTTCTTTAAAAAAAAGTTTCTTTTTCTATTGGAGATATTTACATGAAAAATTCAGAAAATGAGAAAATATTGTTTAGATTTGAGACTATCAATGAAAATTTTAAAATCGCACTTAGGAAGTAAAAAAGTTTTAAAAAAAAAAGTGATTGGGTTTTTGATTACCCAGTCGCTATATGGTCCGCTTCTCAGCTTGGGAAATTTTGAGCATTGTCAATAATGTAGATCAGTATACTTCCCCTAGAATACATAGATGGACTATAGCTATCTATAGAGAACTGTAATTGTTCTTGATTGCTTTTTCACTAATGGACTGATTCAATCGTGACCTTAACTGACCGTTAGCCATTTGATGTTGAATGAAGTTGTTCAGGATTAAATATGTCCATTAGAAGTTATACAATTATTGTTTAATCACAGATATAAGAAAGTGTGAACGGATCTTAAACTCGCAAGCTCATCACTGAGTAGAGAAATAAAGATAGTATTTATGACCCCAAAAAAACCACATCATGGTTACAAAAGGAAGAACGCCCCACTCAAAAAAATGAGTACAATTAGATAAAAATAAATGATATGAAATTATTGATAACACCGTAATCATCAATACAAAACATAACTACATAGTTGTTGGGGGTGACATCCAGCCCAAAAGCTGACTGTTCTCCCCATTCATCAATGCAGCACAAATACTTTGTTTTTGGAGGTGACAGCCAGCCCAAGAGCTAACTGTTCTACACAGAGCAGTATCTGGGGTGTATCAAAAATAAGGTTCACGTTGCCAAGGAAGTCAAACAAAATGTTAAAGCAAATCTTTTTCAACGTAAAATCCATTTCTGCAATAAAAATTGCATTTTTTTAAATTCATGTTGAACATTTGCTGGCTGAAAGTACGTGAAATACATAGGAACTATGTTTTTCGTTACCTTACACTCTGCCGCGTTGCCTCTTTCTTTGTATAGGGCGTTCTTCACACCTCGGCCGAAGTGTTTGATAGGGAATATAAATCCAATTGAGAAAGAGGACAGCTAGAATGTGCACTGACCACTCGTAGCACCCACTCCATGTGCCTGAATCTCTGAAAACATTTCATCACCAAAGACTGCCCTAGTATACATACCTACTGCCATGATTTTTGTTCACTAAAAAAAGGAGTTAGCGGTGTTTTTTGAAAGACACAAAAGAGCCTTGCAAATCCTTGCAGAAAATCAGGGGTATGTTGAGGTGCAGGCCTCTTTAAAATCCCACCAAACATCTACATCTCCTTTTAAGTTTATGTCTATGAAACATTAACCGCCATCGACCTGACGTGTTGTTCAACTTCCCGTCATCTCTAGGAGTCAGTATTTCCGGAAGGTTTGTTAATCACACATTGGCAGTCGTGAGACCCCTTGTCACATTGAACCAACAATCCTCCTGATACACCTGAAAAATGTGGGGTTATTTTCCATCAAGATTTTACGTACAATTGACAAGACATATTTTTAATAAGTTTATTATCAGTGTGAACAATGACATTTATAAGAACTTTTGTGAAAAATAAAACATATGATGTACATAGGTTATGAATTCTTATTCGAGTATTTAATGTGTCACTATCTTAATATATAAATGTCAAAGTCACTGACTAACTGACCACTCACTGACTGATCATCGCTCTACAGCCCAAACCGTAAGTCCTAGGAAGCTGAAATTTGGTAGGTAGCTTTGTCTTATAGTCTAGATGTGCAATAAGACGGGATTTTTCGAAACTCCCACTGCAACACCTGCCATTGGCGAAAAAGGATTTTTTGCTTTCACGGCCATGCCTCGGCCCGCAAAGCGGGCGACAGCCCGCTAGTGTAATATACAGGTTGAATACATTATTACTTTTCAATAAACCTGAAGAGTTTTATTTCTCTTAGAATGTAATAATATTCGTGCAAGTTTCGCCAAGATGTCTCTGGAAAGAACCCAGAAAAGTTTTTCATAGGTACTTCTAATCCATTTTAATTTTGAAGATGGAAGTAGACTTCTCTTCTCCTCTGTCTCACCCGGTCACCCTGAATGATTCCACAGCTAGGACCACAACGACATTTACAGTGGTCAATATCGTTATCGTAAACATCGTTTACTGTGATTTGCATACTTAATGCCCTGCATTCCTTGCGCCATACGATACGCCCCCTGAGTCCAGGTACTGTGTCTGTGAAGTGTTCAGTTGCTGGGTAGAAAGTTGCAGAACCGCATTGGCATCCATGATGAAGGACAGATAAACTTTTTTCGTACATGGTCCTAATATTAATTAATTTTGAAACTGTAACGCAATACCAACTTGTGAAGCATACAAGCACAGATACCCACAAGCCTTCGTCCCTCGTCAAGACCCCGAAGTAAAAAGAAAAATTCTATCATATGATTAGACATGCTAAACAATTTATTCACCACTCATGATGGTAAATAATCGAAAAAAATTGAGAACCTTTTGTCTTCATTTGAAATTTTTCATGGTCAATATATTCTCAACACATTTGGTTGTTATATAGGCGTTTGTTGTTAACATTGGTCATTGTTCTTGGAGTTTGCTTTCCATCTTCAACCACGTAACAAAATAAACAAGACGTGGTTTTGGCACCCTAAAGCGAGGAAGAGTCGATGTTGAAGGAACTATTCCTTTTTTGTTTCAATTGACTGCCCGTTAGGCTATTAATCTTGTATGTTCTGTCCTTTCTGTAAACAAAAGAGGTTGTGTTGATTTTGTTTTCAATTTTATCACTCAATTATGTTTCAATCAATCTTGAGTCTCCAAGGAATTTTGTCTCTCTTTCTCTTCTTCTTGTCCGAAATTATACTTATTCCAATTCAGAGTTTGTCATTAGTCCTTATTTTGGGGGGTCCCTGTTATTAGATAAATAGGAAGATCTGCTAACCTGTTATAATTTTGACAGGGGCACCATTTCAACCAACAAAAGAGAACTGACCGATCAATTTCAGATGACAGTTACGGAGACATTCATCATTGGGTATCTAGAATGAAGTATTTTTGGTTGATATGATGTTAGATTTAATTACGATACCTCCCATAATATACAATGTTATAAGCATCATCTTGAGATACGAAGCAGAAATTAAATACTAATGAAATTTTCATTGAGAGTTTCATGTTTTTATCCTTAAGGCTTGTTAATAAGGTAAATAAGATCAAAATAATAGATAAATGTTTAGGTATGATAATATGTATATTGCATGATGAAAAAAAAAATCACTAGAAAAAAATCACAGTTCATATTCAAAATTCAATCATCCTCTCCTGGAGTTCTAGTAATAGCCTAAAAATTCAAAAAGAAGTGTTTGGGTAATCCGTTATTGAATAATTATGCATCTCTCAGTTGCACAATACTCAATACTCATACACCTCATCTTATACCTCTCTTCAATTTATGAAATTTATATTGATAATATTGAGTTATCTTGGTGATAAAATGTTTACTAATCAATTGATAAGAATTGAGCTTGTAATACACTATTAAACTCATTAAAATTCGATTGTTTTCCATGTTTTTTTTTAAGATCCTTTGGGTGAAAACAACTTGACCAGATAAACAAGCGCTATTAATTAGTCTTAAAATAAAATCCACTCTAAATAAAAATATTTATTATGAAATAAGAGAACCAGCGTAATAAATTTCATCCTGCAGTATTTTATCACTTGATGAGTTTCCCGAGTGAAGCCCAGTTCCATTCCTTCCCTCTTTACAGGAGCTTTATTCCCGGAAATTCGAAATAAATTAGCATCATCAGGAAGGAAAATTACAAAAGAAGACGTCCTGGCGAATTCCGGAATAAGAAAACTTTTAGAGGATGTGAAAGTTGTATGGATATAAATTTATTATTTGAGTAAATTATTGTGTAAATGTAGGTAGGTACACGCTATTTCCTTAAAATATAAAAGCTAAACTGAAGAAATTCGTGTTGACTTTACATAAAATAAAGTTCTGCCTCCAACAGTATTTGATAGAGTTTTTCTCATTGTACACTTTCATTTACATTATTCTATATTTATGTGGTTCTTCAATTCTAAAGGAGCAGGATAGAGCAGGGTTGGGACATCGAAACAAAAACATCGATGTTCGATACATCGATGTTTTGAGAATACGATATATCGAAAACTCGATACATCGAAACAAAAACATCGATGTTCGATAGTATCGGATAAAAACATCGACTTTATATTTTAATACATGCATACTAAGAGCTCTTATAGTGACGTAGTAAGTAGTTGAAAATGCCTTCGAGTGAGTTGAACCGTTACCCTTTTGGGTGGTAACTGGTTACTTCCACTAAAGATTCCTCTCTTTATAATCATTATTAATTCCTGAGACTTGAATAGTTAGATACAAGAGAAAAAAAAAAAAAAAAAAAAACCAAGTGTTATTTGCAAAAAAAAAGAAACAATAACATCTTTTATTTAAATAATTATTATATTAATTGTACCCTGTAGGATGTTGAACTGAAACACCGACAGCTTTGTCAAGTCATAGACAATAAAATACTCCTGGATGGAGTCAAAATGAAGGAGTCAGACTCATATTATGCTGTGTTAAAATAATTCTGAAACAGGAAGATCCTTTCTCTAACAAGTTTACTTGAGTTTAAAAAAAAAAAGTATTCAAACCCTATAACTTTGGCCTTGATTTTTTTTTTTTTTTTAAACATGTACAGTTCTTTAAATTAAATCAGCTTTTCAAAAATGCAATATGGGCAGTCTCATTTAAGTTTTTAAAATTAACCCCCTGCAAATGCCCCTGATAATGTTAAAAAATTAAAATTTAGTTCAGTTATATCAAACACGGCAAAATTGAAACAAACGATTCTCTGGGGGGTTTTTTAGAGGGTAGAAAACCCTTTCACGGGCTCCTAAATTCTCAAACCACGCCTGTGTTTGATCACGCAAATTTTTCCCTCCATAAAAAAAAAAAAAAAAAAAAAAATGTTAAAAAATTAAAATTTAGTTCAGTTATATCAAACACGTCTTTTACCGGTTCTTGAAATTCTAATCTATTTGCCAGATATTTGAGTCCGTTCCTTTTTTTATAGTTATACTGACCCAGAGGTCTCAGGTTTGAGTCCTGGCCAGGTAATTTGTTTAGGCTGTGGACACCAAAGAGACTTTCAGAAAAAGTCCTTCATATCTGACATAATCAGATCTGAGCATAGCGGGTGCAGCCTGCTAGAAGAATAAATAAATTACTTAATCAACTTTTGATTTAAGAAAGAGAATTTTCTCTACTTTATCTCCCTTTAACTTTGCATTCGTTTGGCAACATTGTAATCTTTTATGAAGGTAGAAGCTAGCCGCATTTTGGCATTTTTGGCAACTTTTTAACATTTAGCAGAAGCAGCGCGCCCACCTAACAAAAACATCGAACATCGAGAAAAAAACATCGATGTTAACATCGAACATCGGGAAAAAAAACATCGATGTTAACATCGATGTTTTCGTTCCGATGTATCGATGTTTTTAAAACATCGATGTCGATGTCCCAACCCTAGGATAGAGGTAATTACAGTGGAAAGATAGAATGAAAAGAGAGAGCTAAATGAATAACAGGAAAAGTTTGTAAAATAAAAAAGCATAATTCTCTTTAATGTTGGGCAACGCAACTCATCCATTATGCCCTTGTGACTTTTACGAGCTCGAGGTGGACATTGTATGGGATGAGCTGGAGGGGAGGGGACGGAGAGCCTAAGGGAAAGAGAAAAAAAGAAGAGGCAGGAAATCCAAATTCAAACAGAGCTTACTTATTTAGCTCTTGCCGTTCTTGAGATATGTAATTATGTAGGTACTTTGTTTATGGCTGAAACTTTGGAAAACTGACCATCAATTTTTTTCTGTGAATCTATATGATTTTCCTTTTTTAAGGATAGTCAATTAGGAGAATTAGTTCTATAGAGGGTACTTCAAAAACTCGAGTCATCACCGTTCCACAAAATACGAGTGACATTGCTTAAATGCTTATAGCTAGCTTGTAGCATGCTGATGCATGACCTCTGATACTTAGCCACTTCAGTTCCTTTACTAACCAGCAGGGATCCTGCTGCAACAATATATCGTGATTCAATTTGAACCTTCCAATATTTTCGTAGTCATGCCAATTCTTCAGGAGGTATGACTACGGCCTGGTCATTATAATATCGGCCTGGTGAAGTGATGTGCATGCGGCTAATGGGCCTAGTCCAAATATTGTGAGAAATGGGGTGATCTGATCTTTCATTTCAACCACTTGTCAATATCAAAGACCGCGGCCGAGGTGTTAAGAACCCCCTATAGAAAAAAGAGACAGCGCGGCAGAGTGTAAGGTAACGGAAAACATAGTTCCCATGCACTTCATGTACTTTCAGCCTTTCAAACATTTCACATGACTTTCAAAAATTGCAATTTTTATAGCAGAAATGGACTCTATAAAGGAATTGATTTGACTTTTATTAACTTCCTAAGCCAACGGGAACCTTATTTTCGATACATCCCAAACAATATCGATTCTATGAGACCCGATTCAATGATAAAGCGCCCAGACCAATTTTTTTTTTTTTTAAATATAATTAATTCGGGTGCCCCATTTGGGGATCCCCGGGTTTTGGGGGTCCAAATTGAGAATTGAAAGAGAAATCTAACATTAAGAGGTGTCAAATGAAAGGTCTTGATGGGCTGATACCAATATATTTTATTCCTTCATCCGGTTCACTGGGTGGCACTGGAGGTCGGTGGTTCAAGTCCTGGGTTCACCGAACATTTAGTAAATCGAGGTTGAGTAGTTGTGACATCACGAAAGTGATTAACACAAATATGATAACTTTACCTTTTTCTTACTTTTCTGGACTCAATTAACTAAGTCTTGTAGCTTGATGTGTTGGGCAAATGGGCACATTTGTTCATTTGTACTTCGAAGATTTCTACTACATTTTTTGAAATATGTATTGTGAACATTACACTAAACTTGTGAATGGTGCAAGAATTCGTCTATTCTACAGTGTAGGTACAGTAGTCTATTATACATATAGGTACACCCCCAACCATAGGAGCAATGTGTCCCATGATTACTATAGTTGGCCCGGGAGTTTCAACACATGAACTACTTGAGTGCAAGTAGTTGTCAAGGGGTTGTAAAGCAGCATGTCACCAAGCTTACACATCGTATTACACCCCCCCCCCCTCCCCCCCTCCTCCTGTTCAATATCCCTCAAAATGAGACCCTGCTATTACTAATTGATTAAAACTGAAGCTTTGAGGTTTCTCCTTGTTTTCTACTTTGAAGTCGATCCTATCAAGCGGATAAGAGGGGGAGGGGCCAGACTCATGTTTTTTAGCTTTTTAATTTGGAAAAGCAATTTGTTTTTGAATTCACTTGGAGAGGCGAGGGGCAGGGTAGAAGTAGATTTGGGAAAAACAAGTTGATTAATTTTCCAGATTAATTCGACAGAAGTCTATCTCCACATGGGAGAGATGCTAGATGAATACCTGATGATAGTGAGTAATTGAGTATGTACCTATACCTAATAATATGACATTTGAGTAACTACTATGCTGCGTCCGTCCTCAAGCGAAACATTCATATATCTCAGAGTATTACTGAACTTAGAAAGCACCGAAGTTTCAAGAAATAATATTAATCGTCCTCTATTATTCACAAGGTCATTCCTAGTTCACTAGTACTCGGTGATACAAGCCAAGACCCCAGGCAACCAATTTCTCAAAACTGAAACCAAAAAATTTCAGCAAGTCTCAGAAAAGAAGAAGATTTCGATCTCATTAGAGATAAGAGAGCATGAACGAATATTTCAGCTCATTAGTAAAGCGTCCAAAAAATAATTGCATTTTAGGCCGGACAAAGTAAGAAGGATTCATGATCAACAGAGAAAATACCTAATGCATGATATCAAAATTAATTTGCCTTTTTCCTCTTCTGAGCATAACAAGTATATATGACGACCAACACTATAATGTTGACTAATGTAACAGCAGAATGCACGTCAACATTAAATGGCAAAGAATGGATAAGATTAAAAATTAGAATTATGAAATAGGATTATAACAAAGATAAAACAGGACCATCCCTCAAGTCAGAGTTTCAACCAATTTACAGTCCGACATATCACATGAGGAACGGTCTCTGGCTCATTTTCTTGTAATTTGACCCAGGTCTATCGCCTAGTTTACATAATTATCTATAGTCTATCTCTATACCTATACTATTACAAATATAACTGATAAAATATAATAAAATTTACCTGGCCTAACTCACATGAAAAATAGAAAATAAAAGTTTACAGTTCTGAATTTGTGATTTCTCGGTCCAGTCTTCTTAGACCCGCGCTGCTCAAATTCTGTCCCCAGACTCTGGCTGGGAGATGGGAGATTTATCGCCTGCATGTGGAACTTTGAACCGACGCGACGTACGTGGTAAATTTGAACAAATTGAGCAATCCGTCTGGCCAGTGATTTACGAGTGCGAGATTGCCACGGTAGTAAGTTCGGTATCAGGTGTTAGTGGCGAGATAAATTACCACTAACCCTTTGAGAACTTCCCCATTGCGCATGTATAGAGTAACATGTCAACATCATCCTGATATGACCTGCTATTTGCGTTGGTCTGTCGTACTTTCATGTATCACTGGCGCCGCTTTCTTCTTGGACTCTTGGTTGACTTTTTCTCATCAGGAACAATTAACTCAATTAGGTTTCTCAACAGAGGAAAGAAACCGAATTAGCCTACAATAAGGTAAAATTTATACTTCTTTAGGCGCTTATGAAAATCTGTGAAACAACATTATCATTTTGGTCTACCATAATGTACATATTTATGAAGGTATAGGTATTGTAAGTCGCAAATGCTCACTAAAATAAGAAAGAAAAACAAATAGCTTCTTGCTAACATATTCATTGTGAAGGTCTGTATAACCTGCTTAATGAAGACCTAACAATACTCGCAAGGGTTAATCACTGTGATATATGATACGAAATAAGTTCTGCCGAACGAAAATTTCTTGACGTATTCTAGATGTTATAATTATGACGAGAGATATGTACATCACACATGTTTTGTAGCCCCCCTGTAGCTATCTGATTTCTGAGTGTGGCTGCATGGCTTGCTGGTGCTGCGGAATTGAAAGTCTACTAGAGTACCACAGCAATAGTCAGCGCCAGCGGTGCAGAATTCACAAGTATTCCTGCATATCAAACTCAAGACCAGCCTATGAAATACCTGCCTACAGTGCCTCATGAAAGTAGAAAGGGATCTTGCTACTCCAGGGCCACGTTACCAAAACCAGGAGAGCAAAACTTTAATCTGGAAACCTTTTTACAAGGGTAAACAATTCGTAAATACAGACTCGTAAATTATTTCTCTTTATTGGATTTTTACTCGAAAGAAACAGAATCCGCTACTTCGCTAGGTTCTAACTCCAGGGCCTATCGATTTCACACATACATAACAGCAAAATCTGCGTACGTTGACATGACCAGTGTGTCACAGATAATATAATATGAATACATGCTATTTAAGCATAGGAATATACCTTATGCTGGACAGATAGGTCGTCTGTATAGATATAGGTCATACAGCACGACCTATTCATGCTCCGTTGGGTGTGAAGTTAGCCGGCGTAACTGATGACCTTCATGTATCACATGTAAACACTGATACCCTAGGTGCCAGTGGTAGAATGATGGAGAGGAGCACTCACACGAGGACCTAAACCTAAACTACCTGGCTACTAAAATCTTTATTTTATCCACATATATGTAATTTATAGCATTTATTTGTTATTTTCTAGCCATGAAACAGCTAGATAATATCTTCTTGCAATAATAATAGCTTACCACATTTTATTATGACTACAATATTTCGTCGACTCTAAGAGATCGATCCTGGGATCTTCCGCTCGGTAGGCGAGGATCTAACCAGTGAGCTCACTGTGCACAAAATGTTGATGAGATCCTGTAGCAGCAAGATTTTTTCAAAAAATATCAATCAGTATTATTTTGAGACTTGGAAACAAAAACAGGATGCCTGCCTGTTTCAGCTGACGGAGAACATAATTCAGAACGTGATAAATAATTAGGTTGATTAAACTTGATGATATTTTAGTTCAAATAATAAAACGGGATAGCGTGTTCACTAGAGAAGGTGAAATGATTATTGAAAATTCAATTTCCCATCCCTAGTTACAGTCATCATCACACCCAACCCACACTCAGATCAAACCTAACTAATAATATTAGGGAATTTGATTTATCTAATCAAACTGATACACGATATCATCCGAATATAGTCACTGCGAGGGTGACAGTGCACAATAAGAGTTCTGATGAACAAATAAATACTCATGTAACGCTTGCAGTACGCTGGTCGTGCTGATCTAAGTTCTAAATCTTATACGACACAGTGGTACGGAGCATTTGATAAAAAATACTTTTTTTTAAATCAGGAGAGTCTAATTCGTCCAGAAATGTTATAAGATCAATTTCGAAAAAAACCGACCGAAAACAAAACTTTCTATACCTTGTAAGTAATAGAAAGTAAAAAAAAAATGTATTATAAAACTTACATTTTTTTTTTTTCTTAAAAAAACGTTAACCAACAAGTTAAAAGGAATCTGTTCCTCAGGCGACTATTTATTTGTTTTTCTATCTGATGTGTGAGTAGTCTACGGCCTATTGTCACGCTTCAGTTGTGGAGGATATCAGACACTAGCAGGTTAACCACCGCTTTGCCAAGCCATCAAGCACCAAGAACATCAGAGATCAATAATATTTTATTAAAAAAATTACAAACATTTTACACACATAATTATGTATGTAGGTAGGTATGGCAATTCTTTTACGAATTCACATACAAAATTTTATCAAAATCGGAGTTCCGTTCACGAAATATAATGCTCTAAATTGAAAAAAAATAGAGGTCACGCGCAAAGTCTTTCTATTCAAGATCCGCTAATTCGAAAATGATAAATTTAAAATGGAACCATCTAAAACACGTGTCCTATATTATTATGTTTCCTAAAGTATGAAAATAACAGACAGGCAACGCCAAAAAAAAATAAAAATAATAATAATAAAAAAAAATAAATGAAATCGGAATAATATTCTCGGAAGTATTTTTTTAGAGTGTTGTAAGCTTGGAAGATGTTTGACAAAATCTCTGATGCTGCTTTGTCAAAGTAATAATTTCTCGCGCCTGTCTAGGAATTAATTTGTTAATTTACAGGAAATCAAAATCAGTAAAACACGTGATTTGGAATAAATAATCATGTCTTGGCTTAATAAAATCATTTCCACTTTGAGATCTTTTTCCAAGGAAATTATTGATTACTATACAGTTGTGGTTTAAAACTAATGATCTTTTTTGGGTGTCATTTGAAAATACGGATTCTTATCCTTATAATAATTATGTATGACTTTTTGGAAGGGAAAAACGTAGACAGATCTATGTACAAGTATATATTATGTATCAGTACATTAGATTAGGTATATTGTGTACTAAAAAAAATACCAGGATTTTTGCTGAATAACACTTACTGATGGTTTAATCGCCCAAATTTATGATGTCTCCTTCGAACTATGCTCCATTTCATGAGATACACTTCCGCCACCGAACAATCCATTCCTCGAAGCACTTTTCGAAGTCACTTTTGTTTATGGCCCTCAGATCGTTCTTCCAACTTGCCTTTATGGACTCTATTGACTCAAAACGCCGTCCCCGGAGGGGTAACTTTAGTTTTGGGTACAGGAAATAATCACTCGGAGCCATACCTCGTGAACATTGATCTTGGTCTGAGACATTTGTTGAATTTTTTGTAAAAAATTCTCATACTACGATGGCTTTGTATGAGGGCGCGTTATTGTGGTGCAATATCCTTAGTTATTTCCCCACAGCTCTGGTCTTTTGAGACGGATTTTCTCTCTCAGACGTTTCATAACGCCGAGCGCCGCCTAAATAATACTCTGTGGTTACTGTTCAGCCTTCTGGAAGAAATTTAGATTGATCCACACCGCGGCAATCAAAGATCACGGTTATCATAACCTTGATTTTCGAGCCACTTTGGCGAGTTTTCTTCGGTTTCGACTCATTACTAAAGCTCCACTCTGATGATTGCCAACTTGTTCGCATGTTAAATTCATAAACCCCCATGTCTCGTCACCTGTTATAATCCGTTTCATGAAGGTTTCGTCCGAATTAGCTCGTTCCAGCATTTCTTGAGCAATTTGCTTTCGATTGTGTTTTTGAAGGAAATTCAGATCACGTGGGACTAACTGCGCTGCAACTTTCTTCATGCACAAATTATTTGTCAGAATTGTTTGAACGGACACTTGAGACATCATTAGGTCCTTTACAGCTTCTCTCAAACTGAAGTGACAATTTTCCACAACCATCTCCTTGACTTTTGCCACTTTTTCTCCAGAACAACACGTGACACGTGATATGGCTCGGCCAGAACGGGGCAAGTCCTCAACCTTTACTAAAAGCTTTCTATTTTATACCACTCGTATGTTGCTCTCAATACACTGAAGCAAATTCCAAGATTAGAAAAACCATATTACAGAAAGAAAAACCGTTGGCGCCAGCGTCGATGGCTCTTTGAATGCGCCGGTTCTCGTTGGATCACCGAAGTTAAGCAACGTCCAGCGAGGTGAAGACTTCGTGATGCTGGCATTCCGGCCCAACCCAGGCTGGGTGAGGTTAATGTGGGTAGCAGGTTTGTGAGTTTCCTGCGAATGGAGGGTAACACCCCCGTCGTGATATGACCATGCAGTTAAAAGCGACGTTTAAAACCAAAAAAAAAAAAAAAAACCGTTGGCATTAGACCGCCCTTGATCCAGTTTTGTTTTCTTAATTTTAATATCTATGTATGTATAATATATTCTATGTCATTTGTAAATAAAACTTGATCCCAGATGTTTAAGAAAAAGCATTTTATGCTCGTCAGTATATCCTCATAATTATAGATAGTTCTATTAGTTTGATAAATTGAACTTGTATATGAGTTATAAGTACAACATAATAAATATACCTGTGTTATAAACAAAATTATATCATATTTTATAATATGTATTTCATTATATCGTGGTATCATCGTGACTGGAATGGTCCCGTGAGGATTTGGTGCTCGGTTTAAAATTTAATGTTCTTCTGGTACTTCGGGTTTTGATTTCACACCTCACCACTGTCTCTTTATACAGGGTGTTCCGACAGAGTGTACAGTGGGGCAATATACTCGTACATCAAGCTAGGATCTGTGGGGGTAAATATGTATGGGAGTGTATCTCAGAATACGATTTTATGGTCATACTAATGTCAGTACTGGTGTAAATATGAGCTCTTTCCCTATGGGCCACATGGTGCTTATTATTTCTAGTATTGTATCAATCTTTACTTAGGAGGACAAAGTAATGTACAATATTTACAGTATAAAATAAATAAATAAATAAATAAATAAATAAAATATTATGAAAAAAAATCTCTTCCACCCAACCCTTTCCACAATTTGATAGTGCAAAATGCTATCATACAAGCTCCTATTATACCGTTCCTGCACCCTTCACATTAGTAAGCATTTGTCTCTGGTCAGTGGCTACACAATACTAATTAACCCTGGCCTATGGTCTATTCAGTCTTATCTATAGGGATGAAATCAATGATAGACAAAACGGAATCACATATTTATTTGTACTTCGGATTCGTGTACAAAATTAAAGTCTAGATTTACGGTGAAGTTTTCCCCGTAAAAATAAGTTTTGATTATTTTTTAAATCTCCCATTCAATCTTGAATTACGGGATAACCCTGTACATCTCATGGTTGATCTATTAAATTAGACTTGATATTCCTAATGGTGTATGCTCTGACATGTCTCAAAACAAAAACCAGAGAATTACGACTCCAAGGAACCCAATACATTCATTCTGAGCTTTTATCTCGAGAACTCTGTGGTGACTCTGATCCTGCCTGCCCGCAGGGTGGAGTGCATACACCTCACAATAGTGAACTCTTGATGCCTAGGACAGAAAACTTACGTGAGTTTTTCGTTGCCCCAATCTGAATTGCGTCGACCTTTGAAAGTTTGAATAACTAGTGCGACATACTCGTATACATTGTTTTTTTTTTTTTCTTCTTCAAAAAAATAAATAAATGATACGGTTTTTCAACGAGCTGCACTGAATTCACCATGATGTAATTAGACATTAGCACAAGAATCAGCATCAGAATATACTATGAATTTCTCTTTCATCCTCTATGAGATTTCCTGCAAGCCCTGTATCTATGAAAACATAAACACTGAAAAATATATAAATTAAAATGTCAACATGGAAGATGAAAGGAAATAGAAAAGCGGAGAATATAAGAAAAGGGAACAAAAGGTAAGAGAAAATATAGCGACAGGGCTGCTCCCGGTGCCAACTCACTCACATGGAAGACATAGGGACTACTCCCTGTTCTGGCACCAGGGTAAATTATTAGGGTTCAAAGATTCTGGAACACTAATAGCCAAGTTTTGTTTTGCCTAGACAAGATGGTTTCTTTACATGCAGTAAATTCACTTAAATATGTTTCTTACATTCTAACATAAACCTAAACCTAGATTTAGCCGCTAGCTAGTAAATAAACAGCTCAATTGCACATTGTGATTCCTGATAAACAATTACTATATTATATTATGTAGATATTATATTGGTTTTTGTCCTGCCTATCTAAGTAAATGAACAGGTTCCAGTCGTAACTGGGTTGGTTTGATAAGTTGGAGATAAAAAAATACGTTCTAAATTTGGACTTGGGAGTTTAGAATTTATGGCGGGTTTCCGAAGTGATTTGAATTTCAATGGAGAAAAAGGAAACAACCTCCGTAAAAAAATCCCAAATAAAACAATTCAGCCAGTAACTTTTCCTCTCACCTCTAAGAATTTTTACAAAACATAAATAAAAAGGAGGATCATAAATTTTGTTCTAACTACCTCAAGGCACTGGAATTCTTGAAATTCGTTCTAATTTGAGAAGCTTTGTGACAACCATTTCAATGTTCAAATTAATAGAGGATGACTGTTTTTGACCTTTCATGGACTGAAATTTAGGGCCCTTTACTAATTAAAGACCTCACAACCAGAAAGTTAAGTTAGTACGCTGGAAGAGAGAAATTTACAACAGTTGAGGACGTCAGAGTTTATTTATGACATTTTAAAGAGAAAATATAGTGATTTAGACAGGATGGTAGAGATCTGTCCGTGTGATTTTTTTCTTCTAAAATGTGCGCCCTCATTTAATTTTTAATAAGATCGGTTTATTATTTGACTCACCTGTTTACTCAATTCTATAAATTTAGATTGTGGATCAAACGGCCATGTAACTACTCCTCAGAAGTTTTTTCATTAATCTCTCAAAATAAATTGAAAAAAAAAAAATCATCATTGCAACGGATGACACAACGGATGCTGCTACAAGATATTCCGAAAACAATGTCCATGTCACATTTAAATACTCAATTCACCATTTTTCCCTTTTCTTTCAAAATAATCTTGAATCACCCGGTATAAACTCATCACAAATTAGATATATCGAGCAACACTAAATTGTAAAACTTTATTACTGGCTTTAGAAGCTTCAATATACACTAAAACCAAAAAACACTTCCCTAAATGACTCGAGGCAGTAAATGGTTAGGGTCAGTTTTTAAATTGTTTGTTTTCAATCAATTGTTCTGCTTATTTCACTTGGCATTGTTGCAACTCTGACAAAGAACATTGCAACGGATGAGACAGGATATACCTCTCGCTCCTGCAAGACATTCCGTCGCCGCTGTACATTTCAATTTCATAAGATGCCCTTCCTCAACAGAATGACAGTGAGTCTAAACTTAAACTTCAAAATATTTTCAATATCTACCTATAGGAACCAGTACCTTCACTAAATAACTAATAACATGTATTTGCCTGTAAGATATAATAATTATTATTACTTATTTTATTTATCGTATGACAGCAACAAAAAATCCTTGTAGATATATTATGCATGTTTAACATCTGCTTTGGCTTTTCACGAGGTCTTATTCCATGTTATAGTTTTGAGAAAGCTATTTTGTGTGGTAATGTTGTTTCACTCATTCTACTTACAAACATGTCCTAGCCAACGCATTCTTCTTCTTCTCAAAAGTTCTTCCATTGCCAACATTTCTGATTTTTCAAGAATTTCCTCATTTGGGATTTATAGTCTTTCCAATTTTATGGATATTTTTTTTATATAAAAAGATGAGTGTTTCACAGCCTTTTTTATTTCGTAGCCATGAAACAGGAGCTACTGTAGACGCTTGTGGTCTGTGTTGTAGCCTGCCCATCCCGTAGAATGCCTCCCCTCTGATGGGCGAGAAGTGACACAATACTTCCCATTTAGGTGCTGGGTCAGGCACCTTAAATGGAATGCATTCAATAATTAATTTGTTTGTCAAGAACTGTCAACCATTCAGAGGAGAAGAGAAGTGTGCTCAGAACCACTGTTTTTATAAGGATTTTGGTTTTCAATTTCCAACTTAAAATATGAAACGTGGACATCAAACTGGAGGAATTATGAACAAATTAGAGATAAATGGAGAATAACTATACAAACCAAAGTAAATGAAACACAATAATAATAATAATAATAATAAAAATCTTTATTTGTTTTCATGTACATTTGCATTCCCATTACATCTCCATGAAGTACTGTTGTACTTTTCGGGAGATGTAAGTAATTTTCCATCACATCAGTTCTTTTTTATAATTATTTTATTTTATTTTCATTGTTTCTTCTTATTTTTTATTTCTATTTTTGCCAATTATATTTCATTATTTGTATTAATAAGGTATTGTTTTAATTCTTGCTTCATTTTATTTTCATTTGGAATATTTCTTAAATTTGTTGGAATATTGTTCAACATTTTTGGAATTTGATGTTTGGTTAGTCTTTCGCCATAATTGTTGTTAAATGTGGGTGTTATATATATTGTATGTCTTGTATTGTAATTATTTTCTTGTATTTTTCTATACTCTTCTATGTAATAATGTTTTGTGAGTGTAACATATGTATATAAATTTTCAAAATTGAAAATATTGTGTTTCTTACATTTTGCATTTCTTTGATCTTTTGACGTCCATGGGTACATTATTGATTTTATTATCTTCTTTTGTGTTATCTTAATAAGTTTTTTGTTTTTTTTCTGTACTGAAACCATATATTTCGATACCATATCTTAGAATAGGTTCGCACAGCGTTTTGTACATTATACATTTTATTCTTAGTGGTAAAATTCTTTTTATAAAATACATTTTATAGGATAATATGTTCATTTTATTTTTGATGTACTGATATTGTGATGTCCATTTCATATTTTCATCAAAATTCAATCCTAAGTATTTAATTGATTTTTTATTTTCAAGTTTTTTGCAGTTACAATTATTCATAATATGTTGATTATTATCTATGCATTTATTTTCATGAATTGTTAAATGCTTGGTTTCATAACATCTAAAACGTCTTATCATAGGATTTTGATATAATATTGCTGTCGTTTTTTCTTTGTTCAAAAAAATATCTTTATGATATAACCATATTATTATTTTATTAAGGTCTTCTTGCACTATTTGATACAGTTCGTTTATATTTTCATGGACGTAATATAATAGTGTATCATCTGCATACTGAAGGATTTTTGATTTTATTCCTATATTATTTATACTATTTATATATAGATTAAATAGTGTTGGCGATATTATGGCACCAGTTATCAAACCACAACTAATATCCATTTGATCACTTTCATGGTTTCCTATTTTCACAGTTTGTTTTCTATCTTGGAAATAATTTATAAAAAATTCATTTGTTTGGTCTGAAATTCCCATTTCTTCTAATGTCTTGATCATTTTTTCATGACTAATGGTTTCATACGCTTTTTTGAGGTCTAATGATAGGGTTAAACATAATTTGTTATCGTTCAGTGCACTATTAATGTCATCTGTGTATATTTGTAATGCATTCGAAGTACTTTTATTTTTTCTAAATCCAAATTGGTTTTCGCTTATGATGTTGTTAATTTCAATATATTCATTCAATTGTTTGTTTATGTGTTTCTCAATTATTTTTTCTATACAAGATAAAACATTAATAGGTCGAAAAGAATATAGACGAGGCAAATACTATACAATTAGAAAGACACAATTTTCAAGACCAAGCTATATCATGTGATACAAGATTAGAGATGATAGAATTTCAAAACAAAACAACTTCATCCATCATTTACCGATTCAGAGAAAATCGACCTAAAATTTCAAGATTCGATTATTGAAAATTGTGATAAAGATTACAAATTGTGTGTAGTAGGTACCTAGTACATTCATAGCAAGACTACCAACACAGCACTGGCAAAGACCCTCTCTCTCATCTCCAGGAATTTACCAGGATCCAATACGAGAGAGGCATAGCGCATGATCCGACATTTTAGCCTAAAGCTACTTACTGTAACTCGAACACAGATTTCGTTAATTACTTATGGTCGCAGGGAACCATTGTGAGCTGAAATAATTAATCGTGGAGCCAAACAATGAGCTGGGGAATTGAATGATTTGAATTTTATCACGACACTCTCACAGTTCCGAGCAGAGATCTGGTCGTGATCGACATTTTGGCGACAGGGTTTTAAGTAGTGCGGTGGAAGTATATCTTATTAACTTCCAGATGAGAAAGTTGGGAGAACTAGACCTACCATCAGAGTTAGGGATGAAAGTACCAATGTGTTCGGTCTAGGAATTAATTCGTGCCGTTTTACAAGAGAGGGCGTAAATAGCTAATTATCTCATCGTTTCGTTTATCCAGATATGCGTATGAAAGCTACTGTCCTTGCACATCTTTTTCAGTATATGTTATTCGGTTGAAGCATAAACAGCAACATTTTTTAAGTAACTCAAAATGTCGAATTTCGTGCCTGACAAAGTGTTTTTGCGGGGAGTTCTTCTTCATTACTTTAACATGAAGAAAAGTGCTAACGAAAGTCATCATATTTATTTTAGTGGAACTTTATGGAGACTTTGCTCTAGCTGAGCGAACGTGCCAGAAGTGGTTTGCACGGTTTAAAAGTGGTGATTTTTGCTGGGAATGATTGTAAATGCCCTCTCTTGTAAAACGGCACGAATAAATTCCTAGACCTAATGGTATGAAGAGAATAATATAAAAGAAATATTTAAGTAGATTTCATTAAAACACGTTAGAAATTTTATTTTAAAACATTTATTCTTCACTGTGATTTCTTTTCTGCATGAATAATATTGAACATTATCCCTGCGAGATGGCTATTTGTGGAGCTCAAGTATTTAGCAGTATTCAATGTAATTATTTCTTAATATTTTCAAGCATTGTTAGTTAGGTATGAATAGTGTTTGGATTAATAATGAGGATAGTCACTGTGGTGAAATTAAAATGAGAACGTGTGAGCATCTGGACATGCAGCGCAGGACCGTGATGATTGACACGGCAGAGCCTCAGGCTGGACACACAGGACCATTGTTTCACAACGATAATTATGTAGGTACCCATGAAAAGAAAATGGTGAAAAAAAAATTAAAAAGACCATCTCGTTTATTTTCCACAAAGACAAGCACGAATTTCGTTTTCCAGCAGAAGGTTAAGACAATCTGGTAACGCGACAGTATCAAATCTTTAATATTCTCTCCATATACACAGCATGATGACTTGATGAGTTGCTGTCCACAACATCCATGATGATCTCTGTATGATATACGAGCACATACAGGGTACACGCTAAAAAAAGTTTTTTCAAATTTGATTCATAAAGTTTTTTTATGCTGAATCTGCAGGGTTTATGAAGAATTTTCCGTTTTTTTTTCAAATTTCTTCATAAACCATGCAAATGTCAACGTTTTCATAAAATTGTGGTTAGCATAAATATCGATCATGCAGATTGATTCATAAAATATGCAGAATTTTATCCGTGACGTCATCAATAAGGATTTTTGTGCAGAATTCTGCCTGATTGTTTTTTTGAAGGGTCTTTTGTTTTCATAAATGATGCTAACTATCAAAAAACAGTTATGAAAACCAAAAAAGTGTGTTTTCATAAAGTTCAAGATGGACAATATCATGAAAACTTTTATTTAATAAGGTTTGATTTTCATAAGTTATGCTAACCTATTGAAGAAGAAAAAGAAGAAGATGCTACCCTATTGAAGAAGAAGAGTATATGTTACCTATATAAATACCTATAGGATATAATAGCGCCAGTTAAATCCAAAAACCACAAAAATACGTTCAATTTTCTCACCAACATGACCATCTAATATATTATATTTATAGATATTCTTGGAATATGGTATGGAATATCGGACAAGAAGAAAACATTCTTCTTTTACTCTGTCTTTTGCCGCTCAAATATGCAGAGTCGACGTTCATTGGTAGTACCTACCTATAATATATTAGATAATATAATTCTTGGAATTTGATCATGACGTGGTGAAACCTTGAATGTATATTTGTGGTTTGAGGATTTACCTGAAGCGCTTGATAAATTATAAAAATAACTTGATTTTTTTAGAAAGACATTAGGCCGAGTCAATACCTGCGTTGAGTTGAAAGGTAGCGGTTATATAAGTAATACAACCGCTACTTTGTGTGTGTTCAAAGGTTATAAAATCATAAAAATATTGAAAACAGTAGAAATTAAAAGAATACCATAGGGCCTGTTTTGTGGGTTTTAAGAAATATATTAGGTATCTATACCTATTAATAGGTATTCACATCATATTAATATAGTTATTTGGGTCAGTTGTTGATGACATTCAACCCCATGCAATGGGTCTGTTGTAAGTTGTTGTTCAGCAGAAACCAGCTTTTTTTTTAAGATTTGTCTACCCTGGAACCGCGTTACCATTACTTCGGGGTAGGAAATCTTACAACCATGCCATTCCTACAGCGAAAATTTTCTGCTAGAAAAGTCCGCCACGGCCAGGATTCGAACCTGCAACCTTCGGATCGAAAGACAATGGACTTAACCTCTCGACCACGGAGGTCGGCATCATAAACCAGCTTCCAGCTACTCACATATTATAACTTTCATGCAGTGAATTCTTAAAGGCTGCATGACATCAAAGAAGCCGCGCTAAACGTTTAGGCAGTAGGATGTATAGATTATTGGCAACATGAGCTATAAGCATAGATTATGTTTAATTCGCAGAAAAAACGTTGTCTTGCTAAGTCTGTACAACTTTCATGCAGTCTTTTTAAAGGCTGAATAACATTATGAAAAAGAAAAACGTTTATGCAGTAAAATGTATAGACTACGCAAAAGATTCATATAGTGACAATGGCAACATAATCTATTAGCATAGATTATGTTTAATTAGCGTAAAAAACGTAGTCATGCTAAGTCTGCACAACTTTCATGCAGTCTCTTCAAAGGCTGCATAACATTTATGAAAACGGAAAACATTTATGCAGACAGATGTATAAGTTATGCGAACGATTCATAAGAGGAAATGGCAGCATGAACTTTTATGTTTAATTAGCATGAAAAGCTCAGTCATGCTAAGTCTGTATAACTTTCATGCGGTCTTCTCAATATCATGAAAATGGAAAACTATTATGAAGAAAGATGTACAATTTTTGAAGAATTCGCATATTTGTCTCTAGATCTCATGAAAGGTTATGCAGAAGATTCATAACATGTTTTTAATCATGCAGAAATTGCCTGACTGTTTTTCAGTTTGCATGAACTTCATGAAAGCGGATGCCTCGATTCCTTACGACAAAACAATGAAATCTCTAGTCATTAGTGTGCAGACTCTTCTCCTTCTCTCAATCTTTAACGATCGTACGTTTGTTCAATTTTTTTAGCTCTTTAAAACAATTAATTATTGATAAATTTTCAAAAGTTGTGTTAAAAAGTGAAAAAAATGAAGAACGAACAACGAACTACCTGTTATCACCTGTTTATTTTCAAGTCATCGTCATACAGATACTTGAAAATAGGTACCTAGTTCTCGTGCGAGAGATGGGGGGGATAGAGTTTGCACCTAATCAAAGCCGGTTTCTACAAAATCGCGGCCGGCCGGTAATTGTA
Organism: Bactericera cockerelli; assembly: GCA_024516035.1. NCBI lineage: Eukaryota > Metazoa > Arthropoda > Insecta > Hemiptera > Triozidae > Bactericera > Bactericera cockerelli. The sequence goes on from CM044956.1 coordinate 28,318,007, forward strand.
AATAACCTTTTTTTTTTATTAAAGTGGGTAGGTATAAATAGTTCTTGTGGTAATATATAAATTCATTTCCAACTCCAACAGTACTCCCTAAGATACCAATCAACCTCCCTGCTCGTCCGTAATAATAAATTTGCATAATAATAAATAATATACCTTTCTCTTGAGTGTGTTTTCTCGTTCAAAGTGTTTTTGATCTAAGTGGTAAATAAAATCAAATCAATTCTTTTTTTAATAATACCTACCGGTGAATAAATAATAACAGTTTCAACACTTGGTTACATTAACAATTTCAAAGTTCCTGTATAAGTTAGTTTCAAAGTTCCGGTCGGTAATGTAGGTTTTAAAAAAATGTAAAACCTTGTAAATAATAATACCTAGTATAATAATTTTAACATAGTGAAGGGTGAAGTTTTTACTAATGAATAAGAGTGAACATTCATATAAGTTTTAACATAACTTGAAATTACTAGTATAGTTTAACTTTAGAAACATGTTGAATTTAATTTAAATAGACATAAATTTCAATTTCTATTTATCCCTGTACGTACCTACTTTTGTAAACAACTATTCATCTCTGCATAACCTTCTGAGACCATGGAGTCATTAGTAACAACTGGCGATCTTCTTCGACAATGGGACCTAGCAGAATACGTAGAATTGTTTGAAAGTAAGTAGAAAATTCATACTTCAATTTATTACTGGTGATGTTTAACCTAAAACCAACCAAAGCATACTGTGAGAACAAATAAACTAATCGCCATTTTCTTTTACTATCAATAATAAAATATTAAATTTGACAAACTAAAAATAATGGTTAAAAAAAGTTGTTATTCAATGGTACAAAAGGCTAGCAGTCTTAGGGATTGAGAAATTGCACTATTGCCAATTTGAAATCTTGAAGATTGCCATTTGTTTCAGTCATGAAGAACATTAAGAGACTTATTAGCCTCAAAAGTTAGTAGTGTTTCTATCTTTTATTAATTAGTTTCATCTTTCTATGTTTCAGGACACAAAATAACTCCGCAACTCCTTCGAGTGCTGAAAGAAGATCAGTGTTACAGGTTGATAGACTGCATGGGTGACGTCATGACATTAATCCAAAAACGAGATCAATGGGTGCAGGTAAGATCGACTTTCAATACAGATGGTTTTAAAATGAGATTTCGCTTGATACCGAGTGTGTGTGGGTGGGGAGGGGGTTAGAACCTTGATATAACGTACCTCGATACAGCGTAAACCTTGATATAACGTTGAAATCTTACTTTCCCTTCCTCACAGAATAGGAAAACTCTATACAATGTAAAAGAAAACAAAAGGTGAACTTACCTCTAAACAACGTAATTTTCTGGACCTCTATACAACGTAATATTTTAAGTTTAGGAAGTCGAGTTTTCACATGCGCTGACTCCTGACATGACTGATAATGCTTTTACTATACTTGAAAAATAGGCCATATCCCTTGAATTACGGTATGTCGAGGTTCTACTGTACCTTCATTACTCACGAGTCCTTTCTACATGTGTGTGTACTCATGTGTGCGTGTGGGTTTTATTGCTTAAGCAAGTTGATGATGGCCGCCAGTTTTTGATTCAATTCGTCTTTTTCCCAGGATACGGAGAACACGCAGAACACGGCGGACACAGATAACGTACACTATCAGACAGCAGCAACGTTATCTTCTGACGCTACACCAGCAGCAACGTTTTTCTCCAATGTGCAGTTATCTGCTGACACGGACAACTGGAATGCAAACGTCCTCACATCTACGCCATCTTCGTCATGGACCGAGTCCCAATCCTCGCAATTTACTAATTGGACATGTTCCACTAATTCAAATACCAGTAATGTGTTCTTAGATTCCCCCTCTTTCAATGACTCTCTCAGTGGGTCACTTGTGCAAAGTCCTCCAGTAATGCAAAACACAAGTACTCCAAGCCAGGAGTACTTGGTAATTGATTCAAATTTTGTAAGAGCATCTTTAGAACATAGCCCTTCTATGAAAGCTTATCTTATTAAAAGCAAATTGGAATCCAGCCACGAAAGACGTAATGTTGCCCGTACAGTAATAGAGAGAATTTTGTCTCCATGTCCCGAAAGACATATATCTAGTGTTGAATATACATTGTTGGCCACCCAAATTTGCTCTTTATTCCTAGAAGAAGCCAAAGCTTCTTGGTATTCTCCCTATAAACCTCCAACCGACGTGTCCCCAAAAATGGTCGCCAGTGGACTTCTTTACGAAGCGGGCAGACGGTTGAGACAAAAAACATTAAAAAATCAAGGGAATGAAGTAGTAAATAAAAGAAGGAGAAGGAGCTCGGTCCAAATGACATCTGATGAAGATTCTGCTGCCCATGGAGTCACCAAGGATGTCTTCTCTGAAGTTGGTAAGTCATAGAATAGAATATACTTTTTTTTTTAGGTAGGATTCAACGTCGCTTTCAACTGCTAAGGTCATATCACAACGGGGGTTTTACCCTCCATGCGCTAGGTTTACCAATTCTAGCTACTCACGTTAACCTCACCCAGCCTGAGTGGGGCCGGGACTAGCCAGCATCACATGGGTGATACCTGGATGGTAACCCATCCAATTACCATCTATGCGCGACGTTTCTTAACTTGAATATAAAATAGTTCAGAATTGAAAAATAATGGGGGTCTATTTCGATACTTTTTTGATATCTATAACTTTTTCGTTACGTTTTTAATGAAGGAAGAAGGAAAGTCTCAATTTTTCCATCACTTTCTCTTTTTTATCTCTTGCTAATTTTCTTCTATTTCTGCTTTCAGAATCACCTTGCAGTGGATATTTGACGTGGTTGCAAGGAGTGACTGGGCAAGAAGATTTGGAAACAATCACAAAGAGATGGCAGGATACGTCTGCTGTACGGATGGCCTGCTTGTCGGAGGGAAAACCCAAGTACACATCAATCCTGGAGTACTTTCAGACATTCCCGGTCTTGAAATCCTCCTTGGGAGCCAGACTGTTTGAAATAGACTTTGAGCATCTCTATCCAGACAAGGCAGACAGCCTCTTCAAGGCAATGCTTGAATTGCGACCAACCATACTCCATGTAGCGGTGAATACAATGGCGTCCCTGCGAGACAAAGAAGCATGTTCCATCCTTAGGAATACTTTTGATGCAATCACGCCCGACAGTAATGTGGACGCGATGAATGCACAGTGTCTTCTTTTTCTTCCATTTATAACCGACACTCCCAGCCAGAAGACAGTGAGGAAAGAATCTTGGAAGCCATCACGAACAGAAGTACGGAATGGATTCATCTTACAGGTACTTTCCTCATCAAATTTAATTAGTGAAAGGCTAAAAAAAACAGAGTTTGCACTTCAGAAGAAGAGACCCATACTACCTTATGTTTTGTATGTGGGGAACTTCACAAATCCTGAATCCATATATGTAATAGTTGATGACATTATGTATGAAAGACAAACCATATTGGATGCAGTACATTTGTGTTTTCAAATATTCTTTGTGTGTCACACTCATTACCCAGAAGAGAGCAATCACATTTGGCTTGCTCTCCAGAGAGGAGTCTATCAAATTAAAACAGAACATGATAGACTTCATTCCCCATGTAAAACTCTTTTAACAAATTTAGGTCTTCAGGCACATATCTAGGGAGTAGATTTGCAGGGATGAATAGAAATTGAAATTTAAGGTTCCTTTATTGTTTTTAAAAAATGTTCATTTGTTATGATTGTAAGAAAGAGTTTGATAATGTGCCTAAACTGATAGACCACATTAAACAATCTTGTATTGCACGTAAACGAAATGTAATAGCACAATATACGTGTGGCCAAGAATTTTGCTTTAGGCATTTTTCCTCATCAAATTCGTTACGTCGCCATTTATTAAGTCAGCATGTTCATCATTTCTTAGATGAAAGTTCGATGGTACCAGAGGCTAGATATTTAGATTCTGTTAGTCTTGATCCTGGAACCACTATAAGCCTTGCTGTAAACGCAGAATTGACACTAATTCTGAGTGAAACAAAAAAAAAAATTCAAGAGGGTATACTTCGTTTTGTGTCATCTTTGTACACAAATCCTGGTATACCTCGCTCATCTATTCAGAATTTTATGTCTGACTTTGAACAATTCATGCTGATTTATAATGGGAGTATTTTACAAGGAGTTAACTTTTTGGTACATCATAATATTTCACATTTAAGAATTGCCGAGAGTGTCAAAGATTTTCTGAGATTAGGTACTAGTGAAGTAACTAATTTCAATTCAGACTATAAAAGACTCCAAGCCTTTGAAAAACGTGGTACTTTCATACCTTCTCAAGAAATTACAATAGGTTCACGCCTAGAACTTGTCAAGGGAAAAATGTGTCAAGTACCTTGTACAATGCAAATCATACCGATAGATTTAGTGTTGAAAAATTTCTTATCCATTGATTATATTTTTGAAGATATTTCTGAGTATTTAAATAGCCTGAATGAATGCCCGTCCACCTTGTTGAAAAATATTGTCCATGGCTCGACATGGAAATCCCAAAATTTCAAAAATTCGAATAATGAATTACATTTACCGCTAACACTGTACTTTGACGAGTACGAGCCGAACAATGCGCTCTCAAGTCATGCAGGTGTGCAAAAGTTAGCTGGAGTTTATGTAGGCTTACCTTTCCTGCCTCCTAAGTGGAGTTCGAAGTTGATTAATATTCTCATATTGGGAGTTTTTCATGCACATGATCGCCGTGCGTTTGGCAATAAGGCAGTTTTTCAGAAAATCATTGACACTCTTAATAGCTTAAGTATTTTAGGGGTTAAGTTAAAAAATAGTCACTTTGATGGTATCGTAAAATTCCATGTGGTTTGCTTAACAGGTGACAATCTGGGTTTGAATGGAATTTTGGGGTTTGTAGAAAGTTTTGTTGCAAATTATTGTTGTCGCATTTGCTCTGCGGACAGAGCTCGACTAGGTACTATGGTTGTAGAAGATAAATCATTATTGCGAAACATGGAATCTTACGATATGCATTTAGAGCAGGATGACACATCGTTGACAGGTTTAAAAGAAAAGTGTGTTTTCTTAGACCTAAAACATTTTAATTTATTTGAAAATGTGGCAGTTGATATTTTACATGACTATCTTGAGGGCTGTTGTAAATATGTTATGTCCTTTGTTGTAAATTACATTGTTAAAACGGTAAAAGCTGTGTCTACGTCCGTTTTAAAGGGTATTGTCTTTTCCTTTGATTACGGCCCTGATAAAATAAACAAACCCGTCAATATAATTCATGATGATGACACATCAAAAATTAAATTGAAATGTACGGGCTCAGAAATGATGGTTTTTGTAAGATATTTCGCTTTACTAGTGGGTGAATACATATCTGAAGAGGATAAAGTCTGGGAACTGTACCGTCAGTTACGTGAAGTATTGGACCGAATTATGACTGAGAAAGTAACTCCTGCTGATGTTGTACAGCTAAAAGACTCTGTTGAGTACTTCTTAGAACTATACAGAGAAGTAACTAATGATACTCTGAAACCAAAATTTCATTTTCTTCTCCATTATCCCGCCATGTTTTTAAAATTTGGTCCACTGGCAAGGGTTTCGACAATGCGATTTGAGGCAAAGCATAGAGTGTCAAAAATAGCAGCCCGAGCAGCTTGTAGTCGGATTAATATTTGTAAAACTGTAGCCGTGAGGCATCAGTTAACAATGCACGGGTTCTTCCTAAACATCTGTAAGCCTGCTGGTCTAGATTGTGGAAAAGCCACATTAATAGACTTGGGAAAATTTGAAAGCCTAAAAAAAGTGTTCCCCGACATTTATCCCTCTGATATTTATTCTGTTAAATGGGTCGTGAGCGATTGTGAAAAAATCAATGAGAAAAGTATTTTGATAGCTGACCTCTTGTTTTCTGACATAGAGCCACAGCTTGTTCAGGTAGAGGATATTTACATCAACAAAGCCAATAGTGCCGTTCTTTTATCTTGTTCTCAGCTTACAAATCTAGGCTTCGATTTTCATTATGTAGCGTATCAGGTTAAACATTCAATTGAAAAAGTGTACCTGACACTTGATGAGGTTTTCTCAAAAAAACCCAACACATTATCCGTTTTATCTAATGGCTCAATGTATGTAACACTTCGCACTAAAATAACTTAATTACATCTTAAACTTGTAATCATTTGTAACTTGTAATCATTTGTTATTCTACATAAGTAACTTGTAATCATTTGTTATTCTACATAAATTTGTTGTTCTACATACTTATATACCTATATTATAAGCTCGCTCAATAAATCTTACTCTCTTCATTTTGTTTAATCAAAATTATTATCTGTTATTATTCTTCTTCTTTTAAAGTCAACAGAATACAGGTTCAGAGGTTTCGTGAGGTATGCAGAAATATGCATGAATAGTAAGAAATATTCATGCTTAATAAGCATGAATAGTAAGAAGTATTCATGCTTAATAAGCATGAATAGTAAGAAATATTCATGCTTAATAAGCATGAATAGGAAGAAACACTCATGCTAAATAAGCATGAATAGGAAGAAACACTCATGCTAAATAAGCATGAATAGGAAGAAACACTCATGCTAAATAAGCATGAATAGGAAAACACATTCATGCTAAATATGCATGAACCTAAAAACCGTTCATGCCAATTATGTATAAAGGGGATGCATAAAATATGCAGAAATATGCATAAACGAAAATGCACCATGCTAATTATGCATGATAGGGATGCATAAAATATGCAGAAATATGCATAAACGAAAATGCACCATGCTAATTATGCATGATAGGGATGCATAAAATATGCAGAAATATGCATAACGAAAATGCACCACGCTAATTATGCATGATAGGGATGCATAAAATATGCAGAAATATGCATAAACGAAAATGCACCACGCTAATTATGTATGAATGGGATGCATAAAATATGCAGAAGTTTCATACAGTCTGTGTGACATTTAGGCAGAGTTTGCATAGTCTATGCATCCTTGTATGCATAAGATTGATGACGTCATCAATATTGATCAATATTGATGACGTCAGAGATAGCATGAATTCATGAAAACGCATTTATGAAAAAAATGAAAAAAACAGTCAGGCAGAATGTGCAGATCCATATATTATGAAGAATTCTGCATGCTGACATGCAGAATTTGGCTAATTTTTTTCAGCGTGTATCCACCACAGCAATGAAATGAAGCTGAACTTCAAGTTAATCCACGAAAAATATTTTTACTTAAACTTAATTTGAAATACGATAATTTGAATGCTCAAGGCTCAGTGACTTGACTACGTAGAGAGTTTAAAAACTCTTGAAAAGGATCAAAATACCTGAGCCACTGTAATTTAATTTACCAAGACATAAGTTTCAAAGGCTTTAAAATAATAATATGCGAATTTAAAACTACAAATTTATCAGTGGAGACGCCTAAACTACAATTTATTGGAGATTCTAAACAACATTATTTTATTAGAAGGGACGCCTAAACTACAAATTATTAGAGAACATGTTTAAACTAGAATTTATCAGAGGAGACGCCTAAACTACAGATTATTAAAAGAAATGTTTAAACAAAAAATATCAGAGGGGACATTTGAACTACAATTTAAAAAAAAAGGTAAAATTTATCAGAGAAGACGCCTAAACTGCAATTATTTGTTAGAGGAGACTCCTAAACTACAAATTATTAGAGGAGGTGCCTGAACCACCAATACTCGTAATTTAACTATCAAAGGTCAAAGAGAAACAAATTCTAGAATAATCTAATGTACCACAAACGAATAGTGACTAATTTTCTGGGTAATTGTAGGTAAATATTTTGATCGCCAAAATTTTCTACTCGATACTAATGCAATTTAGGACCTACGTACATTTTTTGCTTTTGGCACCAACTTTTCACAACACCCGGTATTGTTACACACATCGCGTTACATGCTCCAGCTATAGTACTCACATGTGCTGTGCTTGAAACATGTGTAGCCAATCGATTCGGTTCCGCCTCGATCATTGTTTTTGCCTTGGCCACGATATTCTCAAGCCACAGCCTCCACAGGACAGGACGATGAAAATTCTTTCCAAAAATATTTCTCTACTTATTTCTACTACCTGGCAGCCTGGAGCCCTGTTCCTTCACGCATGATGGACTTTACTATATTTCTCTTGCTAGTAAAATAGTTGTCGTACTCTACTTGTATCTCAGGCATAGTTCTTCATGCTAGGATGATTAGGATCTACAAATACCCAAGAGTAGGACGTGTTGGTGTGTGCGTGGTTTCAATAGTTGGAATAGGTTAGGTCCCTTGTCCAGTCTATCTGCAAAAATTACACTTCGTGTTTAAAAAAGGGAGAAGGCGAGATGTTTCCTAAAAAGAAGTGATATCATGAGTATAATAAACGCCTTTTGATTCATTGCTATGAAATGAATAAGTTTGTAAATCTCTTAACATAAACATTATAAAAAAGAAATAATATTTAAGGCAGACCTCAAATTTTGTTCTTCTTGCTGCATTATTATACTTTTTTAGTTAATTTACTTCTCTCTTATCACAGAATGCATTTCTTGTTTCCCAATGTATTATACAAGTAATAGTTACCTACTGTCTTTTCTTGGAGCCATACCTACTCAGTTTGTGATAATCAGTTGTAAGGGGTAAATAAACAAAAGAAGGTAGCAAGGAGAATGAATGATGTGTGCTTTAAATTTCATTTCTTTTTTATAATATTTATGATAAGAGTTTTACAAACTTATTTGGGCGATTCTATCACTTTCCTTTCTATAGAATAAGGAAAGTAAAAAGGATATAATTGATTTTGTGATGACGCCTATTTGACTTTCTAGTGTAGGCGAATTGTTACCACACAGCCCAAAGTTTCTACGTTTTATACCTAACCGAAATATGATTATGAACTTTTCCTCATGGATTTAAGAATTCGATCACTTAATAATGGCAGCAAATAAATGCTGTTTTAAAATTCAAGCACTTCATATTTCATTGTTTATTCATTCATCAAGACTGGAGAAACTGAAAGAGCAAAATATTGATGGTTGGTCTTATACTCTTATGCCTGCATCTTAATTCTTATGCCTTCATCCTAGCAAAAGCCAACCTTCTAAGCAGCTGTGGAACTGTGCAGCACCCCTAGAATAAAAAGAAAAACAAAGGATTTTCTCAAGTCCTATAGCACGTACACAATAAAAATAATCATACTTTTCTAGAATAATTAATGCATGATTATTAAACATGGTAAACAAACTCAAACTCAGTAAATACTAAAAGAGCGACTCTAAAAATCCCACTTTAGTCCGGTTTCTGAGGCAGCACGCCCAAAACATTTTCCTACCGACCGCGTCCAGTGACTTATGTCATTCGATAAAAGTGAAACAATTTATTCAAAGAGGAAAATATCACCACAGACATCAGTCATCCAAACTCTTTTTACCAGATTAAGATAAGGAATACAACCAATTTCACTTCCGAGGTGGAACCAGAACCACATAAATTAGCACCTAGAAGACAGACTTCCTAGAAAACCGATTCAAACGTTTCCAAAACATCACGAACGTGGAGCAAGCAACACACTAACACAGGGTCCCTTGGGGTATCCTCCTGGTCTGGGCTGGGCCCCGCTAACCAGCTGTGGTTGCGTGTGTTTGCGGTGAGGTATAATTTCTACTAATCGGGCATTTAGCGTAGCGTGTTACAGGTGGATTCGAGTTCTGAGTTGACAGTAGTTAACCCGTGCGATGTCGACATCCCTGACAAACGGAATGTATTTTTCTGGAAAATTGAATATTCTTATGAAACTAGCTGAAATCCGGCACTTCGTCGCCTTTATGGTTTTCACACCTCGCTGACCGTCAATATTTAAAAATCCTTTCTTAGCACCCACATACCAAAAGGAGACTCTGTGTCAGATTTAGAGTCGTTTGGTTCAGCCCTTTCGGAGCTGCGTTGAATATGAATGAATTAATTAATGAATGAACATCGAATTTACATATTAAGATAAATAATAATTATGGTACTACATTGTGATTAGCTATCTGTTGAGTAAAATTCTAGTCAAATACTGTTACTGTCATACTTTACTAAAGACTGTTCCTCTTAAATTTATAAAAGCACAAAGTTGGGTTTTTGCTCGTAATGATTAATACCACGGTATTTTAATCATATTGATATTTACATCTACAATCTACATAATGTAAGTCAAAGAGAACCTCAATGGGTCAATTTGAAAGCCTCATTTAATCATAAATGTGGCCAGGTTTGAGTAAATTATACTCATTTGAAAAATAATATCCTTCATTATTTAACCCCTTCAATCATTTTGTTTCCATATTTATAATGTTCTTGTCTATAATTTACTAATTGAAAATTATCTACATTGAAACCTCATTATTTTATTGTTTTCCTAGGAGTTAACTAAGATCACACCCTCACATCTTTTCTTTTAATGATCTGTTTTACTCATTTCTAATGTTCACATAATTATGTTTGAAGTGAACACATAATTATGTTTAAAAACATAATTACCGCCATACTTTCGACCGCCATTTGGCGTTGTTTGGCTGCACTGTCTAAACGATTAGAGATGTGAATTTTTTATAACAAAAACTTTTTCTTGTAATAAAAAAAAATAGGGGTATATTCTGATCATTTATTCGATATCTTGAACTTTTTGGAACCCGGCCCCAATTTACCGGTATTTTGGGGGGGTCCCCTAGGACTAACTTTTTACTTTCCTTATCCTATAATAAGGAAAGTATTGTATTCGTCGAAAATTTGACCTACCCAGCTTTTCACATTTTTTAATATTCATCCTAGATGGAGGTTGTGACTTATCTAATCCAATGATTTTAAGGTGCTAATTACGATTTTGACACTGATTTTTAGCTGAATGTTACCGTTGAGTTACCAATGGTGGAATTCTATTTCTTTTCGAGTGATAAGGAAAGTCGTATGGTGTCACACCAGATTTTTTTTTATTTTTTTTTCATCAGTTAATTTCCTATTAATGTACAAATACATAAATAATTATAATATTATCCACATAGTTATATATGAACATGGTACGGTTTTTCTCATGGGTGCTTTACTTGCTAGAGGTGGGATATTTCGTGCTGGGTTCCAGGCCGGATGCTCTTCCGTTATGGGCAGCTATACAGTGTGACATGCAGGGCCGTGTCACACTGTCATTGCACTCTGCACTGTCGCTAAACTGCCACTAATTGAAAAACTCGATTAGGACTGTAATAGAATATTCAGTCGTTTTTTTCGGTAAGTTTAATGAGACTAAACCATGAAACAACAGCTACTGTAGAAGTGTAGACGCTTGTGGTCTGTGCTGTTGCTTGCCCATCCTGTAGTTAGTGTAGTGCTCACTAGCTGCACTAGAAGCTGCATAATATGCCCCCTATCTGATGGGCGAGAAGTTACAAAATACTTCCCATTTAGATTCTTGGTAAACACGAGACCAACAGCAGGTGACACCTAACAAATAACTGCAGTCACAAAAATTTCAATACATTTTTTATGTCAGCCCTGAGTTTCGAACACGGGACCTTCCGCATGGCAACCTTAGCACTAAGCAGCAAGTCCCCCTCTGGTTCCGGCCCTGCCGTCACCATCCCAAACATCACAGCGGTATCAGTTACTGGTGGTCGCGGATCTAACGTGTAGCCCAGGGACCTTGGCATATTAATGAGGCCTGATATACTGGCTAATCAATATGTCTCATCTAGCTCCATGTGTTGGACAGGCGTTATCAGGACTCTGATGGATGTTAGCTATCAGCGGATTCGTATCAGATTAGAGATGTTGACAGACTGTCAGACTGATAGGTATTACCAGAAGGTTCTAGTCAGGTAAAGGACTGTAGGTCATACCTATTAGTTCACTGAAAAATGTAATAATATTAAATTTCTCTTCGGAACTCGTACCTACCAAAATAATATATCACGCCACTAATACGTACATGTCATTAATGACATTCGAAAATTCAGCAATATCTAAAGATTCTGTTTTGATCCACCTCCTTGGGAAAACTATTTAGAAGTGCTACCTCCCTCCAGGGAAATGCTGTTTACCCACCACACCACCGCAGTCTGCCTGATTGATTTTTAGTATAAATAGTGGCGTGGAAGTGAGTGCTACAAACTCTCCCTCCTCCCTCCCTCTCCTTATTTGTAAACAACACATCCTTGGTTTGAGCGTAATCTAATAGTCCACCTCCCCCTGTGTCCCGAGACAGTGAGGTCCTGTGTTTTTCCTGATGTTTTCCTTGGGCTAATGGGTTTAATATTTGTGAAACAAGTGGCAGGACTCTCACGGGGACTGGGGGAGGACAAGGTGGCAGCACATTGCTTGCTCCTTCAGCTCTATACAATGTGGAAAGCTAACTATACAATATAATACATACATACTCGTATATCTATACCCATTGTGAGACGAAAAACCCAAGGGAATACTCACTGATTTAAAATTGATTTAGCTCAATGACAGCTAAATCTAGAGACTTGAGAATTTGGATAAACGATTCTCCTAAGCAATAAGCAATGGAAAATAAATTTGTTGGAAAGCACGTGAGACGCATTTTTGATGCTTAGGTGTTTTCTTTTTAGAAAGTTTTTCGACATTAACCACCATAAATTTGTAATTTACCAGCATATTTTATAACAACGGTACAATTTACCTACTACGCAGATTTTCATCAGATTACCAAGATCTTCTAGTTTTCTGAATCTGCATGAGAATCGATCTAGTATCCATATCTTTTTAAAAATACCTCAATTTTATTAGGGTTCTTCTTGTTTCAAGGTGGAGGTGTATGTTCGAAGTTGCTTAGCATGGTCTCATTAGTTTCAGAGTGATGATCTCATTGACTGTTTCTCATCTGTTGGAGGAAGCAGCTCCCCCCTCCATTACTCCCACCTCCACACCAAGGCCGGTGTAAACAACACGCCAAACCTTCATTATGTCACTTAACAGCCCCATTTGTTATCTGGCTAACAAGAAATAGGAGCCAGTCATCATGGGGACTACTCATACACAACTGAGGGTGGACAAAACCAGGCTGGGATTTGACGGACAGATCATTCTGAAGTTATTCTGGGATCACCATTCGCTTGATAAAAAAAAAATCGATTAAGTTCATCTTACACCTTAAGTTTCATCATTGAATAAAAAAGAACAATAAAGCTGAGCCGATCTGCAGCGGAGATGTGGTAGGTACAGGAACGTGTGTGCGTGTGATGTTAATACATTTCAAGACTACATTTTATTACCTTGGAGTGCCGAGTCCCAGAGCTCTCGTTTAGGTAGAGAACCATTACTACTCGGAGGTTGGGTACATAAATCTCGTTATTAATTTCACCCTTTGACCAGAGGTACAGGGTGTAACTGTGCCAATTCACTGGATCCGAACTTTCAACAACAGAGTATAAATCATGCAATTAATATTATCATACTAATTGTATTCATTAGAAGAAGTCATGTTTGGTACAATTATTCAAACCCACCTACAATCCTGACTGGTAATCCAGGGGTCGTGGGTTCAAAACCCAGTCGGAACATGGTCTCCTCCAACTAACCACATAATAATAGGTCATCGCGCAGTCTAAGAAGGTGATATTATTACTAGTATTCGATGCCTGACTGGGACTGGAAGCAAGGACCTCCAGGTTACAAGTTCCTTGGTTTTTATTTGAACTAATATATATTCATTTTAGAAGCCTTAAAAATTGAGCTACTGAGGTCGGCATGAATAATAAATAAATAATTCAATGATAAAATCTGGAACTCTTAAGAGCTTTTAGTTATACTCTGTCGAATCTGGTGTTCATTCTACTCAGTAGGTAAACAAGGAACAAATCTTGAGGCTAATTTTTACTACACCTATTTGAAACATATTTGAGAGAGCATAAATTTTAACTCCTGTAACGCTTGGTCCCCTTGTCCTAACATTGGTATATTTATGGTACTCGCTACAGTTAATAGTTACTGAATTTCAGTAGCAGCTCTAGTGTAGGTCTGAATAATATATTGCTCAACTTCATGTTAGTTAGTAAAAGCGTAGTGGCTGTGTAATCACCTGGAGGGATATTGGGCACTTCTGTTCAGTTATTATTACAGCCGGTAGGTTCTTGTGCTATATGACACCAATGTATAACAACAATTTAGTTCAAGCTTCATTTACATTTTTAAGGTTATTTTTCGTATACGAAGAAAACCCCTATTAACAGGACTTGCCCGTATACGCCACGCCGCCTGTCACAAGGTAACTTACAAAATTATGTTTTCCGGACAATCCAATCGACCGACGCGAAGGCGCAAAAAATTGAGCTCGATCAGACCTTGAGGGAAAATACACTGGATTTTTAAGAAGACGTCACAATTATCTCCTTACTAAATATAGAGATAAATAGATGAAATTTCGCACAGACATTCACATTCAAACATATATTTAATTAAAAAATTAAAACCTTAACGAATTGATAATAATCTGCCATTAAATATACGTCTCTCGGACGTCTTCCGGTATTTAATTATCACCTAAATTTCTGTGCTGCGTCACATCGTCATCAAAATCGTCATGAAAAGCAGCAACCATTGGTGGAATTACGGACAAAAAATACACAAGGAGAAAAAATCCTGTAACTCTGCGCTAACCACAAAAATAGTGATTTACCATGGGTAGGATTCGAACATCGAAGCAAAATGCCTCACTCCAACTTTAGCTTATATGTATATGATAGTCCACGGTGGGCTGAATCTAATATAAGCATTTGTTAAAATATATGCATCTGTATCCGGGACTTGCATATTTAATACAGAATATATAATAATGTTATAATTAAATTGATTACAAGTTACAAGTATCATAGGTTTGAGATACCTTACCCAATAGATATACTTAAATATGCAAGAACTGAAATAGAGAAAAACCAATTTAATCATTAAAAATATCTTAATTATATAAACAAGCAAATACTAAGAATTCAGGAAAACCTTTTAACAAGTATATTATGTATTTGAATAAACACAAAACACAGGTATTATATTTGGTGAAGACAGCCTACCGCAAGGACGCACAAAGTTGATTTTTTCTTTTACTTTTTTATTTCTCATTTCAACTGTCACGCTTGTCTTGTTGCTTTTACCATGAAATTATCCAAACATTAAAGTCTTCATAGAATTGATGTCCTTTTCTTTATAATGGTTAAAGGCCAAAACATGTCAGCCGTCAATAATAGGGTGGACAGGTTGTGGCCTTTTGTTCATACATTTCGGTGTTTATACCATTTAAAAAGAAGTTACATACAAAAACTATTCTCTTTCTCTCTCATGTTCTGTTATTCTTGTGATTCAATTGTTTATAATTGGTTAATTAAAATAGAAGTATGCTTTTTTTGTGTGCTCGTGTTTCAAAATGGCACACAATCCAGACAGTTTTCAACAGAAGTTCAAGAGGTTGTGACTCCCTAATACAGTGATTGTCTCTTGAGCCATAAACATAAGAATATCAGTTCGAAAATTCAAGACATCAGAATGAACTCGTTACTTTGCTTGGAAAAAAATAGATATTTCGACAAAATAATAACACACACACAAAATGTCATTTAAGTCAAAAAAAAAAAAAAAATCGAAAAAAATGTTATTTAGGTAGGTCAAAAAACGGGAATATTTTTTGTGGCACCCATCCATATTTTGTCCTAAGTAGATCTAACCATTCCTTGAGACCTTGAAGAATTTCCTGTTCCAGACGGACCTACATAATTATAAGTATAAGTATAAGTATAAGTATAAGTATAAGTATAAGTATAAGTAGTGCTTTATTTAGACTGTCAGCGCAAGACAGGTAGTTTATACCTGTCTTGCGCTGACAGTCTAAATAAATGACATCTTTATGTGCAAAATTTCAAGTTTATCGGTCAAACGGTGTGGATTTGTATAAAGAACGTACATACATACATACCTACACACATACAGACAGCTTTATAATATACATAGATATTTCAATATTGTATATATTATTGCCACAATGAGGTACATGGATTCATGAATACCACAGTGCACTTGACACGCACTCGTACATTATGTAGTAGATACCAACTTGTATGTAGCCAGTTAAAACGATGATTATTTTGGCCAGTCATTTCTGATAATTGTTTATTTAGGCCTTATCCTCTTTAATCTGAATCATAGTTATTAAAATAATAGCCATAATAATGCTTGTGATTTTTATAAAGTTCTACAATAATAAGAATGACAGTCTTAATGATAGGGATGCTGAATCACAATTTCATAGATGAGGTGATGATCTGAAGTTGTTGATGATGTTGCAGTTCAGAAGCCAAAGTATTTCTAGGTGTCTCAGTAATCTCGGTATAGATATTTAAGTATATTCGTTGTTATATATCTTTATAAACATCTATAAATATTGTTAAAAATAATCTGGTGTGGTACCACACGACTTTCCTTATCACTCGAAAAAAAGTCGAATTCCGCCATTGGTGATGTCAGGCATGTCAGCTATCTAAAAATAATGTCAAATCAGCAACTCAAAATTATGGGATTTTATAAGTCACAACCCCCATCTAGAATGAATAATAAAAAAGTTAGTCCGAGCGGGACATCCCCAAAATACAGTTATATTGGGACTGGGTTCTAAAAAGTTCAAGATATCGAAAAAATGATCAGAGTAAACCCCTTATATTTTTTTATTTCAAGAAAATGTTGTTCTCTAACTTTTTTTGTATGTTAAAACAATCAAAAGAAATGGCCTTCGCGGCCGATTATTGCGGCTGCAGAGTGGGGCCGATTTCAACCAAAAGTTTCGTGATTCGTGTGGTATATAAAATCAACTTAAATATCAATTTGAAGTCTCTAGCTCTTACCGTTAATGAGATATCGTGTTCACACTCACACACAGACGGACGAATGGACCAATGGCCGAAAACGACTCTTTTGCTATTCTGAGGCTCTAAAAGAAAAGTGAAAAACTGGGTTAGTCAAATTTTCGAGGAATACAATACTATTATAGTATAAGGAGACTAAAAAGTGTAGTATTGTCACTCTTGTCTGAAATTATCAGAAACATGCTCTCTAGATTTCGACTTTAAATACCAGTCTGCCGGCACATTGGTTTAGACTGTCTTGTCGTCTAAAGTAGGAAGTATGTACAAATCTACTGTATTGAGTATAAGGTTCTGAGCCGCCCCAAACACGGATCTCCAGAAGGTAGAAGGTGATGAGAAAGAGAGACACAAGGAACAGCTGGTACTCGAGAGAGGGTCAATATCTTTTGAGATGATGAAATAGGCGGAACTAAAACACAAGATGCAGGAGAAGATGGAGGGTACAGGAAGAGGGGGGGGGGGGGGCAGGATGTAGTGTAGAGGGAGACATATTTTACACATTAAGGTATAGTATAGGTATAGTAGTGTATTATACAAGTATACAGGGTGTCCCGTATACAGATGCAAATATTTTGAGGGTAGGTTCAGCCCACCGTGGACTATCATATGAGCGAAACTTGCAGTGGGGCATTTTGCTTCGTTAAAGAGTTATGGCCAAATCCCTGTTTTTCCCACAGGTCTAGAGGTCACTTGGATCGATGCACGTTTTTAAAGAAATGGTAGCCAGTAAGTAATTTTTGACTTCATGTATGGATAGTCATGCATATTTCCCTTGAAATGCAGTTGGTTGCATGAAAAAATATTGAAAGACCAGAGAGATATTTAATCATAAGTTCAATATTTTTCTAAAATTCGATTTTTCCCTGTTTTCCCTTTCGTGAATTTAGAGTACTTCTACAATTGCAATTCTGCGTATCACTAGGTAAAAAAATACCCTTTGCTATTTTGTTTCAATAAATACAAAGTTCTTTCAGACGCGTGAAGGAACGAATGAGATACGCCTTATCAAACGGCACCAGAAGGAGAGAAACACATCTTTCAAATTTTGAATCTGGGCGCTATTGCATTTTGAAGAACACTCGATGCCTGAAGCGGTCTGTGTGACTATTTTTGTGCCAACTCCAAGTTATAAATGAAAATTTTCTGAGTACAATTAGTTCTATTAACCAACTATATCAATCAAATCTAATAGTTAAAATAACAAGGCGATCAATTTGTTCGGTGGAAGAGAAAGCCACAAGCTTTAAACCTCGCCCTTGGTTCGCTACATATTCTTTTGGGTTCTTTTCTTTTCATTTTCATTTCATGTCCTGTGTTGCAGAATGTATCATGTTTGTAGTTTATCAATAAACTACAAACATGTATCACTGTATCACCATCCTTGATCAGTCTTTGTTTATATTTATTTCACAAATTGTTACCATGTTCATTGTAAAAAAAAAAATGTAAATAATGCTTGGTCCAATTGTTTATAAAATAAAAATAAAGTATTAATAATAATAGTAACCTTAAGGTTGGATGTTCGAGTTTTACCCAAGGTTAATTTTCGGCACTATTTGTTATGTTTTTGATATCATGATTGTGATAAACACAAAAATGATATTTTAAATTTTACTTCTAAAAATAAAATCATAATTTTTGTTGGTAGCGCAGAGTCTTTCTCCATGTGTATTCTTTTACATAATTACACCACTGGTTGCTGCTTTCGTTGCAGCCTCTCTCATTTTTCCTCATGATAACCCTGTGATTCCGTAACCCCATTCACATAAAAGTTCACACCGACAGACCACTGTGAATGATCAATTTCCCTCTGTTAAACATCCCAGAGCAGTGTATTTATACCCCAAATTACGCGCCAATTCTGTTAAAATTCAGCCAACTTTGAATTTTCCATCATGATTCAGAAGTGTTTTTTGAGCTTTGTGTGCACTGCGTTCCATGATCTTTAAAGTAATATAAATGAGCTTTCTTTTTTATAAAACTAAACATAATAGGGTATTTTTTTAACTAGTGATACGCAGAATTGCAATTGTAGAAGTACTCTAAATTCACGAAAGGGAAAACAGGGAAAAATCAAATTTTAGAAAAGTATTGAACTTATGATTAAATATCTCTCTGGTCTTTCAATATTTTTTTTATGCAACCAACTGTATTTCAAGGGAAATATGCATGACTATCCATACACGAAGTCAAAAATTACTTACTGGCTATCATTTCTTTAAAAACGTGCATCGATCCAAGTGACCTCTAGACCTGTGGGAAAAACAGGGATTTGGCCATAACTCTTTAACGAAGCAAAATGCCCCACTGCAAGTTTCGCTCATATGATAGTCCACGGTGGGCTGAACCTACCCTCAAAATATTTGCATCTGTATAAGGGACACCCTGTATATATCAAATAATTATAACAGAGGAGTACACATTTTACAGCATACGTAGAAATAGCCTTTCAGTATATGTATAGATATTACGAAGAAAAGGTAGCTATAGACAGTGTTCAGCCGAGCCACAATAGACAATTTACACGATAGACAAAGGTACCTCAGTCTCGGTATCTCATTTTCCATCATTGAGTTACGAACAATACCGAACTACAAATTATTAGATATTAAAAAAAAACTGTAACAACTTTAGAAATTTCTAAATCGACACATCTTTAAAGTGTCAGTAGATTCACGGTTTTGCCTACACGGCAGCATTAGGAAAAGTTTATATACACATCTTCGAGTCACATTAGTGAAATTTTATTATACATTTTTAAACGGAACAGAGCAAACAGTAATAATAAAATGCACTGTTTATTGACTGTTACTCCCAAAATGTAAACAAACATTCGAACCGAGTCGGGGACTTGGTTATTTTTGGATGAACGGATGGTTTTGATTTCTGATTGGTTCTCATTCTGCGTAATTTTGAACAATGGAGTATTAAATGCGGGCGCCAATTTTTTGAATCTGCATTTTAACTTTATTTTTGAAATGAGGTGAGCTTAGAATCAATCAGGCAAGACCAACACAACACAGCTGATTACAGAAATTTCTCTCTGTGTTGATCTCTGAAATGACATTGTTATATTTTCTTTATCTTCAACCAATCAAATACCACAAACATGTAAATATATTCGTGCTTCTCCGGTTAAAATTTTATAATAAAATTCAACTACTAATTCAACTATTGGTGAAATTGGGGGATAACGACTTGCTCCCCTCAATACATCACATGGCAGTCCTGGCCTGGCAATGAGGTTTGAGGGAGGAGCCTGTTAGCCAGACAGAGATGTGAGACACAGGACCCAGGCACAAAGGATACTCGAATAATTATTCTGATTAGAATGTCCTCTATAGAGGTCGGAATGAGTGAGGATCACTCTCTGTATGCGCGAACAGAATAAGAAAGTGCTATGTTTCAGCTAGTCCCTCTCTCAAATGCAAAGGTAACATCCTTGCAAGGTTTAAGTATTTCATTTCATGTGCCATTGTGTTTTTGACATCATAAGATAAGATTAATTCTAATCAAGCCTCACTATACAATGGTGGAATGAAAAGTTGTTTTGTCAATACCTAGGCAAGTGAAATTCGTTTAAAAGTTTCTTATCTAGATGTGGCAATCTTAGTATTAGCTCCATGCCATCCTGTGGCGCCGAGATCCGGACAGAAACGATGTACGGCAATGCCTCATTGTGTACCTATAGTATAGAGTTAAGAAAATAAATATAGAGGGCCATACCTCGGACTGTAACTCGAGTACAACCCACGCCATCATATCGGTGTCTTCACATCTGTGATCTGTCATTGGTAGGTAAACGAGATATGACGCATCAAATAGATTTAACCACAAATCAGAATGTTAGATTGCTGGGGGGCACTCAAGCCGGTTGAAGATATGTGAATAGTGCAATCATGTACAAAATAGGTAGGTAGGTATTTCAAATGGGACGCCACAACCAGAAAAGAGTGAACAATTGCGTAGACGAAGTTCTGTGATGGTGCTAGTTCAATTTATGAGAATAACTAAACAAAAGAGTTGCTATTATTTTATTACCTAACAATTCAATAACACCTCAGTCCTCATCAACACAAGGGCCTAACTTATCATTTATTTACTAAATAGATTTAGTTAATAAAATGATGATCTGAAAATACAGTTCAGGAAAATAAGTACACATACTTACTTGAAAATCATAGATAACAAGACTGTCTGACGGAGACGACAAAGGTCAAAGAACTTAATCATCTCTGTTTCACCACTCACCCTGGTCGTGAGAACATCTCGCTCAAGTATCCATAGCAAATCGGAAACGATCAAAACCCTGGAAAGCAGAAAAATATTTGATGCAAAAGTAAAAATTAGGGATATATTTTTTAGGGTTACAATGGAATAGTGAATAGAAAAATGTCAATAACAATGAAGATTAAAATCATTTTATATTTATCATAGCTTGAGAAAATACAGATTTACGGAAACTGCAATGTTGCAGAAAAAAAGGATCCAAAATTGAACTATCCTAAAGGGATAAAGTTCTCATACCAACCCCTTTTCTACCTAAGCTCTGATGCATGTCTTGTGAATTCCTTCCTGAGATATTTCTTAAAAATAATGTTTTTCTGTTGCAAAATATATTTGATCAGTTTTTATTATTGTTTAGTTTACCTCAGTAAGTAAAAAATAAATAAAAATGGGTTCAGAGAACAATGTATTGTATCCTATGAGGGTATCTCACTGTAGAGCCAGATATAAATAGGGGCAATATATTATTTTTTATTAAAACCACGATGATTAAGGAAAGAAACTCTGAACAAAGGCATTGCTTGTCGAAGGGATTGCAAATTGTGTAATTTATAGGGTTCAACTAACCATGATTTGTTTTTTGTAAATAATCATCGAAAAAATATTCGTTCATGTAAAATTCATAAAGATTCAGCCATCAATCAAGCAACAATTTCCATCAAGTTCAACAGCAAAAACAACTGTTTTAACCCGAGAGTGGTCGAAACTGCAAGCTAGCCTGGCTCGTGAGGGTTGGCTAGTCAGTTCTCAGATAATAGTCCTCTAGCGAGACACTGGTCTTATCCTTGTTTAACTTGCCCCAGACAATTTTTAAACGGTATAGTTCTTTGGGTAAGTAATTATCCAAAAATTATTAAAATCGTAATGTCGGTAGGTACGAGTATAGTCATGTTTCTGATAAGAGTCAGTCGAGATTGGTTTACAGTAATGTATTAGGTGCAAACTATGTAAACAGGGTGGACTACTTGTGTCTACTAGATAACAAAATGTGATCCATGCGACTATCATACAATCCGTTCAAATGCACCAAATCTGTGGGAAAATAAAACTCTTTCCATTCCCTCCTAAATCCAAATGAAATCGCCTCATAAATGTCTGAACGAGTCAAAAGGAACAGCTATCAGCACAGGGAAACACTGGGAGGGGAGTGGTAGCCGCAGGGGCGGGGGAGAAGGGTTTATTCGAATTTGCTTTAATAATTGCAACAATAAACACAAAGTTCTCCCTATCTGTTGAAAGTTCTGATCTCTGTCAGAAACAATTACGTTGCCATGCCTCATTGCAAATAGAAAATTCCCGAAAATGTGAAAGTGAGAAGAATGCCAAGTTCATTATTCAGGAGTGATCAGTAAAAGTCATCAATTCCTTCATTGTTTCTCTTGTTATTACCGAAGTAGAATCTTGTTTGTTTCTTGGTATTCCCTTCAGTTTTACTTTTTCGTTTTTCGACACCATCAGTTCTGACTGAATAAACTTAGTTTATTGAACTACTATCTCTCCAGGTATCTGACCCATTCTCAATTTCAAGAAAAACAGCCTGATATGATTCGGGTAAATCACAAATAAGTCTAGTGATTGGATGATGAATTTTAACACTTAGCATTTTAGTATAAACAATAATTAATGCCAAATATTTCACAGCATCATGATAATATGCAGAGACACTTCATGTGACATGGAATAATAGAGATTGGCGTGGCGCACTGCCGTGTAGCCTAGCAAAATGATAAATATTGAACTTTTCGCGCTGAATTTGAAAGTTTTTCCCTCCTGCTCTTGAAGATACATAAAACAAGCAAAAAAGTAGTTTAACAAAAGGTGTCCATTGGCAACTTATTGGGGTAGGCGAGAGGGTGTGAAATCGAGATTTCATTGGGAAATTAAATATTTAGGGTTTTATTTTTGGCACGGTCAGAAGGTGGGAACCCTCCTTCAATGATGTTGATTGCGACTAAAATCCCTGGAGTATTTGCGATGGTTTATAAAATATTATCTAAACTTATGAGGAGTTGTTGTCAAGGCAGGATTCGAGTATTCTTGTTTCAAGAAGGGGGATTTTGATATGAGGAACATCTGCTTCTACCAGGTAACCCCCTCCGTCTTCCTTCCTGTAATACTACTTGGTCCTGAGTAATGGCGGGATCTAAACCCATGGGTGCGTTATGAAATCAATATGGATGTTGAAATCTTGATGTGGAAGGCGGGGACGACAGCGGCGAGTAAATCTAAAAGTCTTAGGTAGTAAAATGCTATACATATTACAATTATTACACACATACAGTAAGAATCAAACAGTACAGAAATAGTAAGTTCCTAAGTTTACATTGCTAAAAAATAAAATTCAAATCATCCTTTGAAGTCAAGTGAAAACTAGTTCTTTTGTGTAATTCCCAAGATCCAGATTCGAAATTGTTTAAGGTTTGTTTATATCACCCTACTTCTGACAGGGACAAGATACTATTAGTAGCTGCCTAAATGAGTTATAATTAAAAAATAAAATATGGATCGTTGGGGATAGAACCAACGACCTCCCGCTTACACCGGCGACTACAAGGTGCACGGATGAGTCAGACCGTTTTGTAATGCGGAGTTCGCGATTCGGTTGAGTGAGCTGGTAAAATTGAAAATTAATGAATTATGAAAATGAAGAAGAAAAGACATGAGATAGCATCTTTGAAACTAGACCTGTAGGAAGATGGGGGAGTTCGGGAACCAACAGTAGTGGCGAAGCGGCGAGTTGTTTAGGGTGAGGAGGAAACGAGATGGCCAGCGAGATGTTTTCTGGAGATTTGGCGAAAAGTTTCTCTCCATAATTTGAGTTTGTGACCACATAATAATAAGACTCTGAGGGTTAAGTGGTAGAAAATGCTTTGAACATTAACCTTGCCTGGTGGTTACCTTCAACTAAAGAGAATTATAATAGAGAGGGTGTCAAAAGAAATAAGAAGATGATGCAAAAAAGTAAAAGAAATGATGAATATTTGAATAAGTGTACTGAGCAAAGAAAGTCCAACAGCACCCACTCTACCCGCCACTGGACCAGATCTCGGGTTCAAAAACCGGAAATGTCTGAAATTCAGATCATGATCTCCTTTCTTTCAGCCGGAGCAAGATTAACCCTTTCTCAGAAAAACAAGGTTTGAGATTACCGTTCCCAGATATGGGTGGGTATTGGCCTGGGGAGGGGGGATCTTATCTTAAGGGAACTGTCACGACCATGTAGGAGGGGGAGGGGTCTCTGCAGAGAAGATGACAGGACAAGATTCCTGCAGGATGAGAGGGAGAGAGAGAGGGGGGTGTTGTGGGAAATAATTGGAATGAAAGCGCGGTAATTTAACAAGCTCAAAGATTTTTCTGAAACTATGATTAGGGGGTAATTCTTGTCCAGTTTCAAGAAATTTTTCACCAACAAACGCTGACATTCAAGAATTGAAAGAAAAAGAGATTCTAAATCAGAACATTTCTTTCAAATACAATTTTGATACAAAACTAGACCACCAATATAAATGTGAAGATGTAGGTCCAAGGGGACAATCTATACTGTAAATCTCATAGTACAAAGTCGGTCAACAGTACTTATATCCTTTTCTCAAGTATCCCTTTCTAAACACAGTTTTTTTATTAACTTTGAGGAAAGGTACCATTCTAAATCTGTAATATTAAGTTGTAATAGGTAAATACCTATATGGAATTGATTTTTTTAAGGGCCTAACATTCAGTCTGGCTGGGGGACTATAGGGAGTAGACCAGCATTGGCTTGGTTCTGGGGTCCCTTGTGAATTATTAGCCTCCTTGATAAGACAGTGGTAGAAGTGCCCTCCACTGTCTGGCTACCATCGTTCACGATGACGCCACCCTATATGATGATGAACATTGAAAACGCCTAACTCTGATGCAATTTAGGGCAACATTAATAAACAAAATAAATACAAAAGAAAGTAAAATAATACAAAATAAATAAATAGGTACAAATCCAAAAATTCAATCTTTGACAGCGTGGATGGCGCGTTGAATGCACCCCGTTCTCGTTGGATCACCGAAGTTAAGCAACGTCCAGCGAGGTGAAGACTTCGTAATGATGGCTCTCCGACCCAACCCAGGCTGGGTGAGGTTAATGTGGGTAGCAGTTTCCTGCGAATAGATGGTAACACCCCCGTCGTGATATGACCATGCAGTTGAAAGCGACGTTAAACCAAAAGAAAAAAATTTCTCTCCATTATTACTGTTATACCTTTACCCCCCCCCCCCCCATTAATCACTACAGGAAGTTAATAATTACGTTACTACGAGAGAATTACGCAACCGCTGCCCCTCTCTCTCTCTCACATGTATTTCTTTAATTAGAAAATCTCCGTCTTGACTGAAAAACCGTGCATAAACCTGGGAATAGAAAATTTTCAGTTCAAAAGAAAAGGTAATAACGCTGGACCTTGCAATACTCCCCACCTTCTTTCTGCCAGCCTTTTTGTTACTCTGAAGGAAACCAGTTTTATAACGGTCATTACCGTGTTACCCTTGAGGCTTTTACAACCCCTCTTCAACTCTCTCCAGAGAAGGTCTTGGCATTCTCGAGGAGGGTAGTTTTCTTTTACAGGGTTTGTCTTAGGAATCAGTCTTGACAACACAACTACACGTACGCATTGCACCTCATTATTAATTATTACTAAGACATTTTCACAATACCATGTAAAGACTGTTTGAAATGTCCAGGCGGCCTGCAGGCAAAATTTCTATTTTTCTTGAACATTAATTTGAAGTGTAACGTCATGTCTAGAAATAAAACAGTCGAGTATTAGTAATACTTGAAACCGTTATATGTCTTTTAAGGTGTCTCAAACGAATTCTATCCAATAAATATTTGTTTTAGAGTCTTGAAAATTATTCAGTCGTTTTGAAACGTAAAAATTCCAAAAATAAAATTATCACTGGACATATTTTAAACTGCAGCTAGACAAATAAAATAAAATAAAGGGATTTGGGGAATTTGAAGTTTTGAACCCTATCTCTATTGTCTTGTTTTTATGCATAGAGATTATGTTAGTAGACCTTAGTCTAACCCTGTATTATGTATGGTGTGCAATACTATGTACAGATTCTCAGAACTAGCTACCTTGACAAGAATGTCACGGTCAAAATAATTAGGAATCCTTCTCAAGAAAGGAGTCCTTTGTTTTAAGGACAAGATAATTTTTAAAGGAACATTTTATTGCATGCAGTGGTGTAACGCGAAAATGATGAAGATATTTTGTATTTTTGTCCAAGTTATTCTTCAATGTGCCCACCTGTATTAACAGATAAGAAAGCTTTTCATCAAGGGTCAAGGGTTCTAATATTATTTTGGCCATCATGCCTGGATAGCATTTCACCGGTAATCATGTCCTCGACTGAGAAGGTTAAGGTCCGAATTAATGAACGGCGCCAAAGCGGAGACTGTTACTAGAGTGTTGTTATTAATTATTACCATGGTAACAGCAAATCACATAACTGAAAAATCAAAGCAATTTTATTTTTTTACAAAAACAAACACAATACTTCCGATATTTCATATTAGAAATTTGTTGGAAGTAATAAGATACATACTAAAATACCAGTGTCCACCACAGCAGCTTTCATTAATTCGAGCCCAAGTAGTATATTAGTTATTATTTTCCTTGATGTTTATCTAATTTGGACTCAAGGAAAGGATTATATGTGCCTTTTAATTCAGACAGAAAATATTTGCCCCTAAAACGAGGGCGATACAGAACAACTGGTATGGGAAATTTTCTCTTCCAAAACTTCTTCTAAGTCAAACATCTTCCTTTTGGCAAAAAAATAAATGGTATTGGTACGAAGAAATGGATAAATACACGGTTCACGGTCAGAAAATACTTCAGAACCGTCGTGATTGTTAATAATAATAATAATGCTTTTTCTTTGTGTTATTATGTCACAATTTTAGTGGGTAGCGCAGAATCATAGGACTTTACCACTTTAATTTACAATATCTTGTATTATTTTTTTGCCTAAGATTCTGCCACTGGTCGCTGCTTCACATTAAAGCAGCTACTCATTTTTCCTCACGAGGTATGAGTGTACCCGAACATCCATGTACAGAGCAGAAAAAATCCTCCCCCGCTGGGAATCGAACCCAGGTCACCATGTGTGCAATGCCTAGCGCGCTGACTCGCTCTGCCACAGTGACTACTATACCGTCGTGATTGTTTAGAAGTTTAAAAAAAAACTGAAATGAAATAAATGAACACACCCGACGACACTGATACTATAACTTCTTCAAGCAAAGGTAAATGAAAAAAAGGTTCCATCCTTTGTATTTTAAACTGTCATTGCTGGTTTTTGTTTTATAAGAAACGGCCAGTAAGTAATTATTTATTCGTCAATTAATCAACTTTCAAATTAAAGGGAATAGTCCATGCATGAATTTGAATATTCAACGAAATCTCGTTGTTTTGTTAGTGTAGGTATTTTTATGAATATTCAAACCGTCCCTTCCTGTCACAGGAAGATTTAGGGAAGACGATGATGTGATATTCCTCTTGTTTTAGGGCTTTGTCTTAGTGAGGCTATTATTTTCTGAGCGGAAGGGTTTTCAATTTCCTGAGGCTTACCGGTTTCTGGTGTACAACAGCTATTAACTGATTTGCCAGTTGGTAGGACGGTCTACCTGTTGAAATTATTCTAAATGGTTTTAAAGGCAATAGGTGAGTTCGGTGCGAAGATTACCCGCACCTTTTTCGCATGTATGAATTCGGTGCCGCCGAAAAAAGGTGATGTATGAGTTCGGTGCGGTCCTAATGACTTATAAATTGATTGTTTTTTTTATAATGTACTCTGTTGCTTGTTAACAGTCATCCTGCTGTTATTAAGTTAGTAGATTATGTTGTAGACAGTTACATTCAGCAAGGCTGTCCATTTCCTCCTTGAAGGCCATGCCTAGGGTTAATAGTAGGGTTAGGTAAAATACAATGAAGGCCATGCCTTGGGTTTATAGTAGGGTTAGGTAAAATACAATGAAGGCCATGCCTTGGGTTTATAGTAGGGTTAGGTAAAATACAATGAAGGCCATACCTTGGGTTTATAGTAGGGTTAGGTAAAATACAATGAAGGCCATGCCTTGGGTTTATAGTAGGGTTAGGTAAAATACAATGAAGGCGATGCCTTGGGTTTATAGTAGGGTTAGTTAAAATACAATGAAGGCCATGCCTTGGGTTTATAGTAGGGTTAGGTAAAATACAATGAAGGCCATGCCTTGGGTTTATAGTAGGGTTAGGTAAAATACATTGAAGGCCATGCCTATAAGGAAAAAAATACTATAATTACCTGATCATCAGGGCAAGTACCAGGGCACCGAATTCATACATGACCTTTTTTAGGCGGCACCGAATTCATACATGACCTTTTTTAGGCGGCACCGAACTCATACATTTTTTTATTTTCCGCACCGAACTCATACGTAGCCGTTTTAAAAACTATTTTAGAGATTGTAAGATGAAAATTTCGTCTCTTGAAGAACTATTGATTAGTTGCGACTATCACTACATCCTACTTTACCGAATATACATAGGTACAGAAAACACAATTTAATATCTACATAATCATCGTTAGAATTATGCATTAACTGTGAAGATGACAACGAATCCTTTGGAGTAAAATTAGCTAATACAAGTTGAGGTCTGGGATATTTGACAGTCCACAAGCAAGACAAATGATAAACTCTTAATATAAATATTATGAGGTACGAGTAGCCAGTTAGACTGACACAAGTATATCAGAAAAAACGTGGCGGGAGATTAGTAGGATGCTATAAGAAAAAGCAATTGGTATCTATTATTCAAGTAGGTATAACATATTTTCAAAGAATTCATGATCGCACATCATCATCATAGGGTGGCGTCATCGTGAACGATGGTAGCTAGACAGCGGAGGAATGACTCAGCACTTCTACCACTGTCTTTACAAGGAGGCTAATAACTGACAAGGGCCCCAAGAACCGAGCCAATGCTCGTCTACTCCCTGTTTATAGTCCCCCAGCCAGACTTGATCGCACTTAGTAAACTTAAAAAATGATTTCCTTAAAACCGGAAAGAGTTCCTAGTAAAGAATTTCAACAACAAAAAAACTTAGTTTGATACAGAAATTCTTGCATAAGGATAATTCATTCAATAGATATATTATTGACTGTAGTTAGTAGTTATACCTTTATTCTATTTTCTACATTAATTTCTAGCGAAGAAGTTACAATACAATACAATACAATACTCTGTTTATCCTACAAGAATGAGACTAAAGAGTCCCTTTACTCTCACAGTCTTCATATACTAACTTGAAAGCTATTAGAGGGAAAATTTCGATAGTTCAATTATTCTGGTGATCAATAAATTATTGTTTCAGATAATAATTGTGCAATGTCGAGGTTATTACCCTCTATAGTCTATATGCTCTATGTACGAGAATATTGAAATATTCAGATTAGCCTACAATATTTTATCTATAAAGAGATTAACGCGCGCTAATGAGATGAAATATTCCCAGAGGGTAGGATGTTGACTCTGATGTAGAAAAAAATTCTTGTTTGGACAGTCTCATCCAAACTGTCCAAACAAGACAAAGAACTCTACACATCTTAACAGTTAAATTTCTTATTTCGTGTCAGGAAAAGTAACCAAATGGTTAATAAAAAATTTAATTCGAGTGTTTGTATTATGCATTGCGTGTGTTTAGTCGTGTTTACTGCGGCAATTATTTCTGGTAAGCTCGTATCATTATGAATAAGGATGATTATGTAAATAATTATAATGTATCTGTGAGCAAATTACTAGTAAAAAAGCTAAGATACATTGAATGGGACCAGACATTTCAATTCAGTTAGTAGATAATGCACTAATGAATCAGTCTATTTTCTAAGTCTCATTTTAAAAGCTCATTTGAAACAGTTAGATTTATTGTAATGAGCATGAATAATAATAACACTCTTTAGTGGACGGTGACCACCAGGCGAAGATACTGTTCAAATAATTTTCTACCACCTAACCCTCAGAATCTTATTATTATCTGGTCACAAACTCAAATTGATGAGGAGAACTTCATGTACTGGGTGGTATTCGAACCAACAGATCCCTACAATACATACATAACAGACTAGCTCGTTAACCACTTGACTACCAATATAAAGAAAACATGATGCTTAATACTAGTGTATAATAATTTTATTATTAATATTTTTCATTTTAGGTTCAGAAATTTACAGTCCACTCACAAAAAGAAATTTTACATATTTCATCCAAAACTTAACTCACTCCCAACTTGAGCCCATATTTGATCAAATCTTCAAATGGAATGTCTCGGTTAAAGATCCTCTAGTCACAAGCACAGACTCCACTAGTCACATCGCGGGGTCACCAGAGTCAACAGAAACTACTCAGTCATGGACTGAAAAAAACAAGAACAAGACAGACAGTGGAGAGTCCTGGAGTAGCAGCACAGAACACTTTGCATGGTGGGTCCCACCCTCTACGCCTTGGTGGACTCCGGAGCCACAAGAACCAACGGAAACGACTACTTCCGGCACTCCAAGAAATGAAACGACCACATCTCAGTGGCAAACAGTAACACAGACTACCTCCTGGTGGACGCCTAACCCAACAGAAAGCAGCACAGCTCATCAGTCTACTTGGTGGAGTCCTGTTACTGACGACACAAGTTGGTGGGATGGATCCTGGACTGACGATTCCTTCTGGGAGACATCTTCCTCAAAGCCTCTAGTCTCCACTGAGTCCACAACACTCAAGGGGCCAAATAATGTTGGTACTTCTCCAGGGTGGACACCAAAGCTCACAGAGGCACCCACAGAGACGACAACAGCAATGTTTAGTTGGTGGGTTCCCTCATATTATACTGAAGATGGTTTCTGGTCAGAGGAAAATTCTACGTCTTTCAATACTAATCCTCCTACAACTTCTGAATTGACTACTGTTTGGCCTCCCAGTGTAGGAACTGCACCTTGGTGGACACCGAATTTGACTGAATCCACACAGCAACTAACAACTATGGAAAAAAGTACAACAGTTGGTACGGAAACAACTATTTCATTGGAAAAAACTTCTACAACAACTGCAGTAGAATTATTAGAAGTAACTACTGATGCTTTACCACTGACATCTTCTGTTTCGCCTCCCAGTGTAGAAACTCCTACAACTTCTGAATTGACTACTGTTTGGCCTCCCAGTGTAGGAACTGCACCTTGGTGGACACCGAATTTGACTGAATCCACACAGCAACTAACATCAACAATGGAAGAAAGTACAACAGTTGGTATGGAAACAACCATTACATCAGAAAACACTTCTACAACAACGCCAGTAGAATTATTGGAAGTAACTACTGATGCATTAGCACTGACATCTTCCAGCACTTCAGCAGTAACTGAAACAACGACTCATGGTCTCAAAGCTACGACACCCATTTTGTTCAATGTTACAGAAGCTGCTCCTCCTGCTCCCAATGATCCTACTGGGTATGTTTGCAAATAGTCTTTCTACACAAAAAAATTGAACAGTAGCTAGAGGTATATAGGGTGGGTAAATTTATCTAAAGAAAATTGGGTGCACACCTTATCAGATAATCAATAAAATTACTAATGAATAATAAATATTAGAAGCATCATTAAGCTGACTACAGATTAAAGTTTGATTTAGATTCAGAACAATAGTAGAAATATTTTTTTAAAGAAAATAAAGCTTTATTTTCTTGTATGTAATAACAACAATAATAATAATGACAGTAATGAAATAACCTGACGGAATTAAATGAAATAACCGAACTTTTAGCCATACCTAATCAGGATAAATGTTCTAATGAGCATCTATAACAATGCAATTTCTGTAATGTCCACTATGTTAAATACATTTCTGTCATTATTGATTATTGAACTTACTTTCAGTGTAATTGGCTACGACGTCCCATGTGGCGTCAGACATGGAAGGAGTAACGAGGGGAAGATTGTTGGAGGATACACAACTGCTCCAGGTAAATCAACCAATGAAGATCGATTCTTACTATTAATGAAAAGATTAATAAGGGTTCTTATCCAACACAGGAGACTATTAGCCTGTTGGAGAAAAAAATGTACTTACTGATGAAATTCACCGTGGTAGGCTAAGGCATTTCCTCATTCAGCTGGAATCATTGCGGTCATGCGCTATCCAAAAAGTCCATTTTCGCAAAGTTGAGCAATAATTGAGTTTTTTCAAATACTAAAATATCTCTCGAAGTACAAGTCCGATTGAGCTAAAAAATAGTACGGTTCCTAATGGAAAGCTATTAAGATTTTCAAAATGTACATTTTTCAAAAGTTGAGCTTTTGCATATTCAAATCTGGTCGTCCCACTATATTTCTAGAATAAGAATTCCTTGAGCTGAACCTTTCTGCATTTTTAATAACCTTCCGAAAATATTGTTTTCATCCCCGCGCCGCGTACTCGTTCTATAGAACAAAAGAAGGATCGGTTTGTTTGACCATTTTTTCATTGTTTTTACGAGTATCTTTCGCAAATGAGGGCACCAAAAAAGTGTCTCAATTGAAAAGAGGATGTTTAGGTATTCTTAGAAATGTTTATACCATATTAACTACTTTGTGATTATCTTAAATTCAACCTTTCGTGTCGTAACATAGATAAGATTACATAATGATCATATTTGATCAGATCAAATCAAATATATCAAATCAACTATCAATACATAGCAACCAAATATTTTTCTTTCACCAGCACGGCCATGTCTCGGTGAACGTACTGCGTCGCAACGTGGCTAGTGTAGGTATAATAATAATACTCGACCAGTTCCCTCGATAGAGATATTTGGTCTTCAGTTCTTCACTTGCACTTAAACCTCCAGATACGACTGCACTTGTATTAGTCTTCAGTTCTTCACTTGCAATTAAACCTCCAGAAACCACTGCACTTGTATTGGTCTTCAGTTCTTCACTTGCACTTAAACCTCCAGAAACGACTGCACTTGTATTGGCGGTAACACAGTTTGTAATACCAGTAATCGTAATGTAAATTTCAGGTGAGATCCCCTGGCAGGTATCGCTGCAAGTGTTCACTGGCTACGGCTATGGGACGCGGCACATCTGCGGAGGCTCCATCATCAGCCGCTACTTTGTGGTCACAGCGGGTCATTGCGTCCATGGCTCCAACAGCAATGTGTTCAGTGTGGTGGGAGGCGACTACAACTTGTTCGATATTGAAGGTGAGAACGTTAGCTATAGGCCAGTGAAGGAATAAGTTGTAGAGTGCGTGAGAGGCGACGCAGCCAATTCTTTCGAATACTTACTTGTTCAGGAAAGTGATGTTAAAAGCATAGTTAGGGGAGGTAAAATGAGGTACAATTTTTGTATTTTCGCTTATATCTATATTTTGAACGCAATGGGATATTATGACAATAATATGTTCATTACTATTATATATATACCTTCTTTTTTATATTCATACTACCCATTTGTATGTTAATTATCTAAAGTTATACATACATAATATACTTATAAATTTCAGGACACGAGCAGCGACGGCGAGTGGAAAAGATATACACCGACTTTTATGAGAAATCAGTCTACAAGAACGACATCGCCCTGTTGGAATTGACCAGACCTTTCCAGTTTGACGACTTTATATCTCCCATTTGTTTGCCTGATCCGGGTCTTCTAGTCAGCAATCGTAAGAGTTAGATTAAAATAAGTTATAAGTCAGTAGGTATAGGCTATTTGTACTAATAATTTGTTATTGTACTTATCTCATTCATTCATTATTTCGATTGTTTCATTATGTATTAGAATTTTCGTTGTTGATAATTTTACTTACTATTGTAGTACACTTAGTAGGGCCAGAATTAAAGAGAGATATATGAATAAATAACAACAGTTCAAGACATTATAATTGCTGAATTGCTATTTATTTAAACTTCTATGAAACTTGCATTTATATTGACCTTTTAATAGCTTTTATACTCTAACAGTGGTAGTCATCTTGGCCTAGGATGCTTGGCTTGCACTTCATTTGACGCGGGTACGAATCTCGGTGGGGTTGTAATTTTTTTTGGGTCTGTATTTTGGCTCTTGAGGCCTACCCTAGCATCGTGAGAACAATTGGGGTAGTTGTAGAGTTGGCAACGACCAGTGGCGGCATTACGATATTGATATTGGAATATGATGGTTGGTTGGAGATATGATGTACAAGCATTAGTTCTCGCAATGTCTATGCTACCCACTAAAAATTGTGACATTATAACACATTGTTACAGAGCTAGTTATTGCTCTTAATCTTATCTTATATTAACGTAATTAACAGTTAAAACAAGGTTTCTTCTATTCGATTCTAGATGAGGGTCTGCTATCGGGTTGGGGTCGACTGTCTGAAGGCGGCGCCCTGCCCCACATCCTCCAGGCAGTAGAGGCGCCCATCCCGTCGGATAGCTTATGCAATCAGACCTACAAGGCGGCGGGGTACGGGAAGTACATGAACCCTTGCCATGTCTGCACTGGGAGCAAGCAGGGAGGCATTGATACTTGCCAGGTGAGTTCAGGACATGGCATCAGCATGCAATCATGTGACACAAACATAGAGTATTGATACTGGCCAGGTGAGTTCAGGACATAGCATCAGCATGCAATCATGTGACACAACATAGAGTATTGATACTGGCCAGGTGAGTTCAGGACATGGCATCAGCATGCAATCATGTGACACAACATAGAGTATTGATACTGGCCAGGTACAGTTCAGGACATGGCATCAGCATGCAATCATGTGACACAACATAGAGTATTGATACTGGCCAGGTACAGTTCAGGACATGGCATCAGCATGCAATCATGTGACACAACATAGAGTATTGATACTGGCCAGGTACAGTTCAGGACATGGCATCAGCATGCAATCATGTGACACAACATAGAGTATTGATACTTGCCAGGTGAGTGAGTTCAAGACATGGCATCAGCATGCAATCATGTGACACAACATAGAGTATTGATACTTGCCAGGTGAGTTCAGGACATAGCATCAGCATGCAATCATGTGACACAACATAGAGTATTGATACTTGCCAGGTGAGTTCAGGACATGGCATCAGCGTGCAATCATGTGACACAACATAGAGTATTCATACTTGCCAGGTGAGTTCAGGACATGGCATCAGCATGCAATCATGTGACACAACATGGAGTATTGATACTGGCCAGGTGAGTTCAGGACATGGCATCAGCATGCAATCATGTGACACAACATAGGGCATTAATACTTGCCAGGTGAGTTCAGGATGTGGCATGAGCATGCAATCATGTGACACAACATAGAGTATTGATACTGGCGGTGTCACTAGATGAGCTTTAGAAATCTTTGACTCGTAATTTTTTTATTAAAAGTTCCATATCCTAGTGAGCGTAGAATAATAATTCATGCATTTGAACTCTTTCTTCTGCTTGCCGACGATGAAACTTTGAATCTGTCTGATACGGACAAAAAAATACTCACCAACACCAATTAACTGTCAATATAAATTCCTAATTTGCCATCTATTTGTTCGTGCGTCCTCAGGGTGACAGCGGAGGACCCTTGGCTTGTGAGCTCCCGGACGGAAGATACTACCTGTGCGGCATCACCAGCTGGGGCGTGGGCTGTGCTAGGCCTGACTTCTACGGGGTCTACACTCGAGTGTCCTGCTTTAGTGAATGGGTTAAAGGCATCCTCTACGCTAAGGAGCTAGCGGGTGGAGAACCAATCATTCATGCAAATTTTACCACACCAGCCATTGAAGCTACGAATGAAAGCGTTGACATTGACCTAAATTACTCTCAAGTCACACTGGAACTAATATGATGTCGTTTTGATTTCTTAATCCGAGTGAAAATACAGTCGTAGGTGTTTACAAATTTCATCTCTTATAAAAATGATTCTGTAAATATTTAAGGGTAAAATCAGGTGGATTGACCTTTACGTTTGAGTAAATTTTAATAATTAGCTATTCTCAATTTATTAAAACACGGTTTTCCACAAAGATGAAAATAATAATAAATTATTATTACGCAGAATTAAGTGTCAAGATCCCTAGAATGATAGAAAAAGCCTCTTTGAAATCAAATAAATCCTCAATTCAATGAATATATTTTCTTAACAATATTAACACAGTCGTTATTTTGTAAGGAAGCAATTTGTGTTTAAAAGAAGACTTTTATCTTTTATCATTTGGTTATCTTACCTATTAAGTACCTATTAATATTTGGTCTATTTCATACTTACCAACCTACAAACAGTAAGTCTTCATTATTTTCTATTACCGATAAGGTATAGAAAGTACTTTTTTTTTCGGTCGGTTCTTTCGAAACTGAGCTGATAACAGTTCTGGACAAATTACTCTCCTGATTCCAAAAAATTGGTTTTTATGAAATGGTTTTTATCAAATGGTGTGTGTCTACAAACTATCTGAAGAACGGTAATTTGGCATATTTATACCTACCTACCTGCAGGGCGCTAAAAGCAGGAACCCGGAATTTCTGAATTTCTGACATATTTGCTATTTTCTCTACCGGTGGCGCAAGAGCTACATACCACTGTCGCACACTCCGGTATCCGTCGGTTCAATCCCACCAATCAACAATATTTTTGTTTCTCCTAACTTTTTGATGGGTTTTTATTTCTTTTAGTTACATTTTTACTTTTTATAGTCTGATTTATATTCAGAAATTTCTATTAATGAAAAAAACTTGCTCAAGTTTTGGTAATAGAAAGTCGTGCGATGTTCACAACAGTTTATTTTATTATGTCTGAGGAATAGGTATTATGGTACAATCCTCTACTATCCCGATATTCTCTGAGTAGTAATGATTAGAACTTGTGTTGTTACCAATGTACCATAGTAAAAGTAATAAGTAATGCACATGAAACATTATATTTGATGTTCTTCTGGTTCAATAGGTGTAAAGTCATGGACTCCAAGTCTATGGTGTCTAGCAATGATGCTCCATCAGGTGCTATATTGTTTCCTTATGAGTTCCACTCAAGTCAAGGTCATGGGACAAAGCGATAGCAATGGACCAGATGATGATACGTGAAATCATAACGACCAAATAACTATTATTATTTCTGATCAAACCATGATCAGACTATTATTGCCTACGCTGATATTGAGATTCAATACTTGAATAGATACAGAGGATATTAATACAACACTTGTTAGCACCATATAACTACTTAATATACCATTGATAGTAGTAGGTACCATTAACTTATTAAATAAATCAATTTAAGCATTCATTATTATAGGTAATAATCACTGATGTTCATCCATATAGCCACAGAAATTTTGTCAATAAGGAGATGGCTTACACCCATAATAACGCATCAAATAAATAGGTAGGTAAGCCTGGGCACATCAAGTCAAGTCAGAACATTGAATTCAGCAAAATCGGTTAAGCGGTTTTGGAGATACAAGTGATTTAGTATAAAATCTCAAAATTGCCAAGTGTATACAATGTGGACCAATCACGCGGAATTATTGTGTCCATAATTGGCAGTGTTTTGTTTTGTTTTTTTTTTTTTTTTTTCCTACGATTTCAATATTTTTGGACGTTTCAGATAACCTCCTGAGCAACTTTGGATTTGTGTCTGTCTGTCAGTATTCTTACTACATTCCTTGTAACGCGCAAAAACTGCCACTTGTATACAATCTGAACTAATCACGAGGTTGTATCCATAATTTCCAGTGTATTTTTGTAGACTCTAGAATGTAAAAAAAAAAACACTGCCAATTATGGACTCTATACTTCCTCGTGATTGTTTCACATTGTTAACACGTGCCAATTTTGAGATTTTATACTAAATTACTTGTATCTCCAAAACGACTGCACCGATTTTATTCAAATTTGTTTTATATGGTAGAAAATCGTTTTTTCTACATTCTAGATTCCACAAAAATTTCTGTATCGGCAAGTCGTGGTCCTTATTTTTTGACTTTTTTGTCCAAAATTTCGGATTTTCTTAAATATCAGAGTCTAATTATAATTAATTAAAAAATATATACAAATAGCCTATGTAAAACAATTATATGCATACACACACAAAATTTCATTTAAATCGGGTGTACCGTTCACGAGATATAAGCGTTTAAGTAAAAAGTTAGTGGTCAGGCGCATGGGCTCTTTCACCAAGAACCGCTAGTACGAATTCGATGAAAACCATCTACAGAATGTCTCCTAGATGTGTGCAAAATTTCATCAAAATCGGTCGAGTAGTTTCCGAGATTTGCGCGTTACAAGGAATCGTTTTAACAGACCGACAGACCAACAGACCGACAGAACGACAGACAGACACAAAACCAAATTTGCTCAGGAGGTTATGAAACGTCCAGAAATCTGAAAAAAATTGAAATCGGAGCAAAAAAATATTTTTTTTTACAAAAACGAACACAATACTTCCGATTTCTAATATTAGAAATTTCTCGGAAGTAAAACTGTATTCTACCATAATTATTATGAAACAAATGTGAAGAAATTGGGTTCAGCGGTTTTGGAGACACAACTTTGTCCGGTAGCCGGTAGCACAGCATTATATGAGGAAACTAATTTCTTGCTCGTATAATGCCGATCCCACCACTAGTTGCTATTACTCAATTGTCCTCCTTCCCTCACGGGGTTTGAGTGGATCCCGTAGCATCCAGATCCAGGTAATACAGAGACACCTCCGCTATACTTACTCGCCAGACACACAGCCAGATTCTTTGTCAAGGTTAACAAACCAAACAGTTAGATTTATAGCGCGCTCCTTGTTTTCTTGGCTTTGAAAAATCAGCGTTTTACTTGTAATTATACTAAGAATGATCTTTATTATTAATTATTAAAGAAAAAAATGGATGATCCCATAATAGTTTACTTTTCGGAAAAATTTGATCGGGATGGTGAAAGGTCTCCAAAGATATTTTGATAAACTTGCAGTATGTTGTAAACCAAACCTCTTGTCCCACGCACCCAATCTCTTTGCACTCATTACACTTATTTAGTTAAATTAGGTTTATGGTGACCATGTCTTAGAGTGCCCTCGTTTTGAAAATGTCACTCTCCTATAGATCCATTAAGAAGATTTACAAGGGATCTCCCACCATAGCTATACTGACCAGGGTGGGTAAGGTAATTCACCCTAGAACTACATAACTACCGAGCCCTTATGCTTCTTGGAAATGTTCAGTGGACACAATAATGATGTACAAGGTAACCCGAAAATGCCATCAACAAGATGCCCTCAGGGCGAGAAGTAAAAACTCATGGATGCGTATTAATCATCTTTTGTGTGTTAATGATTTTCAAACATTCTGTAGAAAAAAATTCTTGTTTGTCTCTTTTTTAGAGGAATTTTTTCATGCTTGAACATAGGTTTAATTTTAAACGACATGTTTGTTTTTAACAAACTATATCAAGCATTAATGAAATGCAAATGTTTCTTTTTGTTAGGAGTTGACTCAATTCCAGTTAAATCTACTATGTAAGAGATGCTGAACTAAAACACAAATTTGAAATGAAAATGTCATTATAATATTAAATATTTATAAAACGTCCATACCTATAGATATCAAAAATCAAACAATCACACATTTGAAACTAAACGTTCCGCCTTTTTTGTACAATAATGAAATATATGCAAATATCTCCTAAATGACGATAAGAGAAATGGAATTTTTACTTTCTATTAGGAAGTAGGTATTGTTTTCGGTCGACATTTTCGAATTTTTTTACTTTTTACAGTCTCATTATTTTTGGAAATTTTTATTTAAATCTCAAATTTTGAGTAATAGAAAGTCGTGTGATGTTCACACCAGATTTATATTTAAAAATATACCTACGGTTCTTTTCATATTTAGAATTTAGATCAATGTACCTACCTAATAATGTTTAATGTGATTCATAAATCGGTGTTTACTTCCATCCTACATGTATGACAAGTCCTACATGTAAGTACGAAAATGCCTCGAGTGTAGAGTAGTGTTGGGAAAACAAAATATAGGACCATGCCTCCTTACGCAACTAGTATACAGCCGATCAAATACACGATTTAGGTTCTCAAGAGAAAACTGGAAGCATTTTCATCTTTTATCTACAATCTACATGCACAAAGTACATAATTACTATAGAGTGAAGTAAATGACATGAGAATACATAACCTGGAGTGCATCAGTCACATCCACCAATTCCTGCCTAAATTGATGAGTTCTTCAAGTCTATGTCAAGTGTCAACTGTATCGGGATACGTGAGGCGTATCACAAAATCGAAAAACTAATTGATTGACATCGAAAGACTATTTGATTAACAATTTAACATGTCCGAGATAAACTGGGGAAATATATGCATAAACAACAAACTATCTATATTGAATTTTGAAACCGATTATCTCGAAAACAAAACCACCCACATCCCAGAAGGGATCTGATTCCCGTGTAAACAAATGAAGCGATAGCTCAACTCCCTCGCACTAATCCCTGGGCTAACCACTTAGATTAAAACAAATGGGACTAATAGATGGGCGGGCTCTGCTTAACTGCTTACCCAGCGAGGGGCTTCCTAATGTGACACTTCTGGTGTTTGTTTGGTAACATGTTTGTTCAACATGAGGTTTGGAGTGAGGTTTTGTAGGAGATTGTTGAAATCTGGGTTGATTTTTTGATTATTTTATTTGGAAGATTAAAACGTGTCCCAATTTAAATATGTGAGCAGTCTATGTTGTGAGCGTTAGTTGTCTCGGGCGAACTGGTTTAAAGTTATCATATTTGTAAAAATTACATAACCTGTTCTCATATATCATATCGTCGGCTAGAAGGTAATACTGATCAAGTGACAATTGGTCATTTTTCCGATTTTTCGTTAAGATTTTAAGACTCATGTGGTGAAATCAAGGTTTTATCGATGCAATAAAGTAGAAAAATTCAATTGTGAGCGCAAAACAGTCCACCGGGAAGGTTTTTTCAGGAAGGCCCGCCACGCCAAAACTTTGCGCGGCTGCAAATGCAGATGGTCAGTTTTACCTTCCAGCTGACGATATTTTTGTTCATCACAGTAATGTCACAATTTTATTACAGCAATTACTTAAACTCGCATTACTAATTATTTGGCATACTATTGACTCAAACCACCGACCTCTTGGTCAAGAATCCACCTCATTGATCGAGCTGCTGAGGTTGGTTGAACTGGTTTAAAATAGTGCCTAAATCCTAAAACAGTTGGTTCATCGATTATAAAGTTGCTTGTTGGTATTGCAATACTCTGTCTGAAGGGGTTTTGTCCAACTATTTCCCTACCTGATTTGACCATGAGCAATAATTTCTAATATTAGAAATCGGAAGTAGTGTTGTGTGTTAGTTTTTGTAGAAATAAATAAATATTTTGTTTGGTCCGATTTCAATTTTTTTCATTTTTCTCGACGTTTTTTTTTTTTTTTTTTAAGTGAGTCAGTGTATAATATAATACCTCATTTAGTGCTTTTTTCCATTGTTCATCTCTTATCTCATGTGTATTGTAATGTAATGATTAATGCACATGAACATACCTAAAAGATACAAGCAAGAAACATGAATACCAGCATAAATCTCAAAGTTTTCTTAGAGAACCAAAACGGCTAATGTTCATCAGGAACATAAAACAGTAGGAACTCTTCAATTTCTGTCAACAGGATCACACATGTCTCATTTGTTGACCCGCTCTCAATGAAGCGATTATAATATAAATAAGAAAGACAGGGTTTAGAGTTAACACAAACACAGGATCACACTGACAAGACAAGATTCCAACAAATAGAACTTCTGAGCCCAGCTGAGGCTTGACCCCTCAGAATTCTTTACACCCACTTGAAATATACAGGGTGTTACACTTTGAATCTTGCCGTTGTTGTTACCTCCTCATATCAGGAGATGTTGTTTTTGGAAAATCTTTGTCTCGCACCGAAGCAGGATAATGAGAGCCCTGTGATTATTGACTAGGTATAATAGTGTTTTCTACCTACCTACCTATGCTGGAGTGAAAAAAATAGTTGCACGCATCGTGCTGTCTGCCACAGTAAAACTGTAGAACTTAGCGATGCGTGATGGTGTCTCCTTCCCGCTGGAATTAAGAGTTAAGACAAACGTATTTTATATTTTAAAATATTATTATTGAAGTTATCAAACCAAGCACTTACATCCTAAACATTCAGCGAGGCGACTAACACATCTTGTATTATGAAATGACTCGTGTTTGTGTGTCTGTGTGATTATCCTTCCTTAACTCGAGAATCTCAAGTCGGATTGAGCTGAAACTTTGCATGGTTCCCAATGACTTGCTCAGTGCGCTATCCAAAAAGTTCATTTTCTAAAAGTTGAGCTATTTTATATGAGCTTTTTCAAATACTAGAATATCTCGCAAAGCATAATTCCAATTAAGCTGAAATTTAGTATGGTTCCTAATGGAAAAGTGTAAGAGCTATAGAGTTTTTTAAAATTTCTATTTTTTATAGAAGAGCTTTTTCACACTCAAATTTGGCGGTATCGATAGATTTCTGTAATGAGAATTCTTTGAACTGAACATTTTTACATTCTTCTTTTACTCTGTCTTATTCCTCTGAAGCAGGGTCGACGTTGTTTAACCTCATGGTTGAGGTTGGTTAGTTTTGGGACATTTTTTACGGCTGGATGCCCTTGCTAACGCCAACGATTCTATTTGATTTAACGTCCTGGAGTAGGAGGGGGGTTTTACCCTCCATTCGCTGGGAATCGTAACAGCTAACCACATTAATCTCACCCAGCCTGGGTAGCCCGGAAATGCCAGCCTCACATGTACGGAGGGATTTTTTGTGTGAAAAGTCTGCTCCGACCGGGGTTCGAACTCAGGATCTCTGGACTACGACAGTGTCACAATCGTTACGCCACGGAGGCTTTTCTACATAGTTTCTAGATATTGTAAC
Organism: Bactericera cockerelli; assembly: GCA_024516035.1. Taxonomy (NCBI): domain Eukaryota; kingdom Metazoa; phylum Arthropoda; class Insecta; order Hemiptera; family Triozidae; genus Bactericera; species Bactericera cockerelli. The sequence goes on from CM044956.1 coordinate 28,361,189, forward strand.
CCTCCACAAATTTATTTTTAATCCGCGCATACTATAAAACAATAGAAGGATTGATTTGTTTGACCATTTTTTAATTGTTTTTATTCTTCACTAATTAGGACAGTGAAAAAGGCTCTCATTTGAAAGAAGGGATGTTTATTATCAGAAATGTGTTTACCAAATTACTTTGTGATTATCTGATTATCTTTAATTGAACTTTTCATGTCGCAACATAGAGATGATTACATAACCATACATTCTTGTTTATTTTAAGGCCATAATTGTGAAGTAGCAGTGAAATCGAACTTACCTTGCTTGGCACCCAGACTAAAGTGAGGAAAAGTATCAAATTAACTATCAATACATACATGTATACCAATTTTTTTTCTTTTACCAGCACGGCCATACCTCGGTAAATGCACCGCAACGCGGCTAGTAAAATATAAAATGGTTATTTTGGTACCATGTAATTCTAATATAAGTTGTTGAACTATAAAATTTTACGTACCTATTATTTATTTGTGCTTCTGGGTGTCTGGGTCCTCATTAGAGAGGGTCGTTCAGATGTTGAGTATAGGGTCCTGAGCTTCTCTTTCAACAGGAGTCAAAATATTAGTGTTCGACACCTTTTTTTATCCGAAAATCATAGGGTGGAGATAATTATTTTATTTTGACGTCCGTCCTGACGAAGCCTCTTGTATATATTCTTATCTCATCCATAAGGAGTGATTCCGAGATAGAAGATATAACTTGTTGAGGTTCAGGTCGTTTCTCGTTCAAGATTCTTCTGTTTTATTTATAATACAAAATACATATAAACTATGTTTCGTGTTAATATAGGCCGGTTTGCGAGTGCTATTCTGCTACTTGACGAGCTCTCTCCTCCTGGAGAGCTTAATCAATGTTATCATATAATAAGTAGAATCGCGAATGTATATTTTTATTTACTTTTGAGCACATCTGAAAAGATGTTTGTCAAATCCTACCCAAGGTTGTTTTTCTTACTCGCAAATGTTTCAATGATCACATTCGGATTAACGGTTAAGGGCACCCTTACACCTATTGAAGGAACGAGTTGAGAGTCTTTTTGCTGTTAAAAAAACTATCAAAGAACTATGAAATTTTGTTATGTTGATAAGACATTGAGACAGTTTAGGAAACAAGTGGGGCCCTTTGAGGAATTTTGTTCCGATTTTCAAAAGGATGTCATATTTCCTTACAGGAAAGACAAAAAAGTGAAATTTTATACATTTTCGTAAGTATTTCATTTAGGAAATAATGTCATTGACCAAAAGACAATGCAATACAATATTCTGTTTATCCTGCAAGAATAATGAAACTGAGATGTGAGAGTAAAAGCTTTTATCTCTTTCACATCTGACAGTGATTGTCTTGCTTTGCAGGTAATATGTAATCAAGTATTGTCTGTTGAAGAAGCGATAACTACTTGATAGAAGGTCCATTTTAAAGGTTTTTTTAGGGATCACGATTTTTGTTTAGTGTTTAAGCCACATTAGCCACACGGGGCCGCTTGAAATTCCCAGAAGTTGGCCGATTAATATATTTTTTATTTGAAAACCATCGAGGGGGTGTTGAGGTCTTCTCCAGATGCTTCTTAATTTACCGAGTGGGGTCTACAGTTCACAGAACTACTAGTACTTGGATAATATTTTATTTTAGTATGCAGAAACCATAACCAATTGGACCATTTTAAACGACCAGAGGGGCTTTTTCAAATTTAGAAAAACACAAGATTTGGTGAGATTTGATGCTCAATAACGCAATTTCATATAATTTTTTTGATAAAACTAATGGAAAAGTGGCATGAATATATCACTATTAGCTAGCAAACAGAAGGCTCGGTATAAAATCTCTTTCTTTAGCATTTTCCTCATTTAAGATAAAAACATATGCTACCAGGCTACCTACATGCGGATGAAAAAGTTATACATAATCAGTATGTACATATATTTAGGTCGAAAAAAATAATACTTATATGACTTATATTAAAAGTTTAATGTACCTAAATGCACATGGGAACACATTACCCCGCTGACGACGGCGCCACCCCACCTCCCCCCTGAAATCTTGAGGGTGTCTAGATAGCGTGAATAACGCCGTATGAAAGCCATTAGCCGTTTCCTAATTGATTAATTGAATCTGCAGTTTTATTATGCAGAAATATTGTAACGCAACAATTGCTCCTTGTATATTCGTGGCGATGAAAGCTGACTACAGGGCCGGGAGGTTGTCACTACTGTTGCAGTGGGATACCCCATTGGTTATTTAATTTAGTACCTGCTAGAGCCCAGTTTTTTTTGCGTCCATCTGATTTCCTTATTGCATAAATAATAATGTCGTAAGTATATCTTTCGTTTCTAAACTAATTCAATCGATTTTGATGAGTAGCTCAGTGGTTGAGCACTCGTTTGCCATGCGGAAGGTCCCGGGTTCGAACCCCGACAGAAAATTGTATTCAAGATTTGGTTAAAGTTGTTTGTAAAGTGCACTCGTGTTGACCCAGCACCTTCACGGGAAATATTGTGTCACTTCTCGCCCATCAGAGGAGAGGTATACTACGGGATGGGCAGGCTAAAAAAATGTTTCTATTCCTGATTATAGGATTTTAAAAAATCGTCAAAATGTTTTGTTCCCACTAGGTTATTCCTTGTCCAAATGTTCAATTCTACTACTTGGGAGAAAGAGGAAACTGCAGTCCATTCCTCAGGTGAACAAATCATCCATCAGTAATCCGACTAAACTACATATATTGATGTAATAGGGCTTCTTGTCTCGAGCCCACAGTAAACCACCAGTATTAACTCATGTGAAGCTACATTTGGTTACACTTGGCGAAAAGAATCGACGTCCTCAAAAATCTATCAGCACGTTACCAGGAAAACAGACAATAAGATCTAAGTATATTCAAAAGAAATAAACAAGACTTGGATTTTTGTAATAATAATTATTTATAAGACAGTATTTATATTTCAATTTAATATGTATTTATATATTTGTCATTTTTTATATATATTTTCTATTTTGTACACAGTATGAGTTGTTTGATGTTGATGGGAGGGTGGGCGAAGAACAAGAAATTTACACAAAGGTTTCAAAGAAAATAACATAAAAAGTACAATGAGTTCTGAGAGAGAAAAAAATAGGTTATTTTTCAACATAATTAGCAAATAAATAAATAATGGAAAAGTCTTTTGAGCGATCGTCCTTGACGCAGGATAACAATTTGGAGAAAAAAATTGTAGTCAATTTTCTTTTGAAAATTATAAATTTGGTATAAATTTTTAAAGGTACTATCATATCAGAAAGATAAGTATGATAATATTAACGAATTCCTGATTTGCAGTTATTGATGTTATGTTTCAGGAATTGATAAGTTCCATTGAGTTACAAATTTCATTACTATAAAATAATATTGGATTGCAAACTCTTTGATGATGTAGGTATGTGGCAACCAAACTTATTACACATTAGAGAAAGCAAAAGTACTGAACTTAATGTAAAATTATAAGGCCATCTCATGACAAGTGTAATTTACAGATCCGCATCAAACAGAACCAAAGCTAGGACATGATATAATCTTTATTCATGCGGATTGTTTGCCGTAGATAATTAATAATTATATTTTAAACTCGATAAACTTGTGATGTGATAGCGTGTGAATTTGTCAAACCTTTCGAAAGACCGAAGCGCTAAAAATAGACTTTTCCATAACTTTAACACGAAAATTAATTATTTAAGACGCTTTCAGAGGGGGTAAAGTAATGATTTTTAAAATTAAAAATACACAAAATGTAACTATGGCAATATATTGTGATGAAGATTGACTCGCATTGAAAAGTTTATCGACAGTAATTAGGTAAATTCAATTCAAACGTTGATCAGATAAGATTATTAATCGATTTTATATAACACAGTCCAAAACTAAAAGTATTAGGTATACATCTGGTCATGGTGGATCATAGGAAATTATATAATTGTTCATTTATTTCAAGATAAAAAGGTCCAGTAGAAATTGTGCAAAAAATCAATTAAATAATGTTTCTTTGACTCTAAACGTATCAGAGTTTTAAATGAGGTATGTCAAAATCGATAGTTTCGAATTCCTTAGATTTCATCTATTTATCATCAGCATATGCATTATATGTATAGTTACATACACGTGGGTATGTACTTGTACTAGGTATACCTATATAAAAATGTGCCAGTAATTAAATTATTAAATCTTCAATGTTACATATAAACGGAAAGGACAATTGAGGGGGATTTTTTTACGCTAGTCAAGTTTAATAATTATGAAATTATCAAGTTACATAAACATATTTATTTTCTGGTGAAAAAAGACAGAATCTCTTCGAGCGAAAAACAATATTCGTAAAGATAATACTTAAAAATCGAGTTTCTTATGTTGAAACTTTGCCGAATCATCACGTTACATGACGTGAATTTCACCAAGCTGAACTGTTAACAACAAGTTCGAATGCTAAAACACTAAACACTATACTTAACAATCATGACATGATAAAACTGAGCAATCTCAACAGGTAGGACTCTAATTGCTGCCTCAATGTAATCATCTACTTAGAATCATCTGCACGAGAAGAAATTATAGTTATTTCTCGACAATTGATTTATGTAATTAAATAACTGATGTTGTGTCTAGTGAATCATAATACATATTTATGATAAAATAAATTACACATCTTAGAGTAGAAATATTATAAAGATAGTTCCTGAGTTCCTACACGGAAAGATATCCCTAAAGGTGGAAGCTACGGACGCTCCTCTGCTATGCCTGAACCTTTATAAACCAGAGTCTCGGGACAGGTAAAATTTACGTACAGATAATTCAGAAAACTCAAAATTTAGAACATAGATTGCTTTCACTGAATGTGCGGACTGAAGAAAGGAAAAATTCTCAACCACATCAGCTTGATGTTCTGAGCTGGCCTCAGACCCGCTTCAATAAAATAAGATCAAGAAAACATTACTGTATCTAAATACTGATACATGAGGACGGAAGAAAATTTTTAGCATAGAGTGGTTGGATCGTTTCCAAATGTGGGATGGGATGCACTACAAGCGATTGCTTCAAGAATTGCATTATCTAGGGGACAGCAGGGAAAGTGAAGTAGAATTCGGACTTTTACCTAAATTGCAAGTTTTTCGCCTTTGAATTTTTCTTCCGAGAAAATCTAATATGAGTTATTTCGAAAGTATTTTTTCTTTCTAGTTAAATATAATATTTCCAGTCCATGTTATCGAATTGAAAATAATTGATGGAAAAAATTGATCTAATGGTTTCGTGCCTTTCCGTATACATCATACATCAGTTTCATGGTCATTGAGTAGGTATGCATAGGGCATTTCGAAGAATGAAAGTCTTAGAAGAAAAAATTGGTCCGATTCTATCTTTTGAGCCAAATTGTGAAACTGGGGTGAATAAACTATAATAAATAAAATGGTTTAAAACCCACGTAAATGTTCCAAAAAAAATTATCTCCTAACCTTCAATGATACTTATCCCCAAACCCTGAACCCAACATGAATCTTGCCTGGCCTCGTGGCAAATTGAAAATAAATGTACTGGAAAGTCATAAAAAAATTAGCCAAACATTATTATAAGGAAGGGAAAATATACAAAAACTGTTTAAAGAGATGTTCTTCCGAGCCAATTAATATGCAAAGCCCTCTTGTGAAAATATACTCTAATTTTTAAAAGATTTTCAATGTTCTTTACAGAGTGAGAGGAAAAACACAACATAATAAGTTTAATTTTTTCCCTGGCCATTTATTCCTACAATTTTTTAGGCTATTTAATCTTTAATTTTTTAGACTATTAAAAATTATTTTAATCTTTAGGCATTCTTCTGATGTGGTTCCTGCAGTTTAAAAATACTCTCATTGGAAACAGCTTCAAAGCAGTTACCTATGAGAGTAATTAGTCATCAAGTGAAAAAAATGCCATGTCAAAAATTGTGATTGAAAGGAGAATAGAATTTCTTTAAGTAAAAACTGGAGAAATAATGAACAAAACGAGAGATTGATGAAAGTGGACAAGTTGCTGTAAGTATAAAGGCACAGAGGAGATGCCTGGTCAGTAGCTGACTTCTTATATCTTTTCCTGGACAACCAACAAAGATTTTCATTCAATACTAAGATTATCTTCGTATAAGTTTTTGTGTTAATCACAAGAGTGATTTCACAAATAAATAAATGACTAAGTTTCCATAATTTACCAAGGTTTGAGAATCGGTCCACCGATGTACGGGTTTCGAGTTCATCACCAAGCTTATACTTGGGTTGGTATATTTATCAAGAAGCTACTATTTATCAAGAAGCTACTTGTGTTGGTATTAATCAACAAGCTACTTGTGTTGGTATTAATTAGTCACCAGCTAGACAGCCGATTGAATATTACTTACTAATAATTAAATTGTTGATTACTAACAGCCTAAGAAACATTGAAATTGAATACTTCACAATCCCCAGATTCTAAGCAAATGAAGCTTACAGCGACTCATCCACGATCATGTACATGAAATAAATAAAGAAAAATAACAAGTTTTTCAAATTTATAACAAGGCAACAAATGTAACAGATTATTGATACCGACCTCGATAGTGAATAATGTAATTTTCATATCTGCCCAGACCCAATCTTAATCAGTGGATGTGCCAAATTCACACTCATGTCTACTAATTTTAATAAATTTTCAAAAACATAGGTTCGCTGCACATTATCATCAGACGGGTCCCTCCCTGACAACTTAAGAAACTGAGTGACAAAGAAGTGAAATGGCGTAGGTAATTATCGACAGTATTGCACTTACCTACACGTTACAAAGCTGTACATGTTGAGAATTTACAAAGATATTACAAGTACTCGTACTCACACGAGGTATTGGCACTGGAGGGGAGGCTACTGAATGCACTGCCTGAGGCCTGGAGGCCGGGGGCCGAACACTACATGTGGGCCAGGGGCATGCCCTCGGGGGGCGGCCCGGCCTGGTGCTGCTGGTACATGGCCTGCAGCCGCGCCTGCTCCGCGCTCTGCTGCTCGGGAAGATACATGGAGATCATATGGCGGAGGTCCCCGGCATTGGGCGGGGCTCCGTTCGGACTGTGGTACTCTCGCTTCACGAGGTGAAGGTCGTTGGAAGGGAGGCCGTTTGGACTACCGTACTCCCGTTTGATGAGATGCAGAGAAGGGGGTCCTGAGCCGGGGGTGGGGGTGTGTATGCCCCCCCGGAGGAGGGAGACACAGGTTCTGACTTGACACTGGAGCCGCTGGGACTGTGCGAGCTGGGCTGCATGGAGTGGTAGGGGGAGCCTGCCCCGGGCAGTGTGGTGGCGGTGGTGTACATGCCGTACGAGGACCCGTTCATGTAGTTGAGGGAGGTGGAGGTGGGGTGCATGCCGCTCATGTCGTAGCGGGGGTAGCCTGAGCCCATGTGCGTGGTGTAGGCAGAGTGCTGCTGGTAGGCTGCCGGGTCCATGTAGCCGTTAGGCATGTAGACATTGGACATTTGATACATGGATTCCCTGGCAGCTGCGTTCTGCTGGGCAGAAGTTGTCACAGAAGCGCTATTCCGCGTCACATCATTGCTTGAACTAGTGTTTTGAATGAGGTTCCCGCTACCAAGGGGATATTTGTCCTTCTTGAGCAAAGTTTTTGTCTTCCTTCTAGGTCTGTACTTGTAGTCGGGGTGTTCCTTCATGTGGACGGCGCGAAGTCGTTTAGCCTCGTCTATGAATGGCCTCTTGGCTTGCTCATTCAACAACTTCCATTCAGCACCTAGTCTTTTAGAAATTTCAGAATTGTGCATCTTAGGATTATCCTGTGCCATTTTCCGTCTCTGTCCTCTCGACCACACCATGAAAGCATTCATTGGTCGTTTCACTCGGTCTATGGCGTTTTGATTTTTACTATTTGTACTGTTGTTATTGTTTGTGTTGTGAGAGGGGTGCAGAGGATTGGACATGGAGTTGTGGGTGACGTGGGGGCCTATGCTCTGGTGGTGCACGGGGGGGGGCTGGGAGAGGGACATCATGTTGCTGTGGACCATGCTCCCGTAGGAGGAGAGATGGTGGTGCGGCGGGATGTGGCCCCCCTTCAGATCTGTTTCCATCGTGAGCATGTCGGACCGGTCTTCTATTGAAGTATACAGCTTGATGAGATGAGTAGCACACGTTATCGATGACAACTATCACTCGTGTGGGGCATGTGAGTTACACGGGTTACAAATTAGAAGATAACATTGCTGGTTAGAACACTGAATACACTATGAGGTGTTAATAACAATTAAGAATCGCGTCTTTCTTAGGTTAACATAGTTGAATCGTGGTTTTACAAATTAGAGTTGAATATAAAATGTATAGTTTGACAACTGGTAATGGACGTTAAGGGTAAGGTTTAACAAAAAGAAATTGTTTATACAAAAAGTCGACTATACGTCGTAGAAGTCAATCTCATTTAATTTTGTTTTTCAAGATTTAGTTCAAAGTAGGATAAATACGAAAGTAATCGTAAAAATACAGTAAAAGTAATATTTTTAAACTTGGAAAAAAAATGTTAGTTTTGAAAATTATAAAATAAATTAGGCAGGATTATGAAGTAAAATAAAGGAAAAAAAAAACTAAACAATTTAATAATATTTTTTTTAGCAATTGGTAAACAATAAAAAGAATAATATCTCGACGCTACAAACGCCAACGCACGCTTTCACAAAACTAAAAACAATCGAGTACCGTCATGGCCAGTGTGCGAGTTCCTTCTTGTCTCTCCCCTCCATCGCTATCGATCCGTTCACACGCCCGCCATCTTGCTTCCTAACCAATGGGAACACTGCAAGGGAAGGAACATTTCTCCAGGTGAGCACAGGGAAGACTTCCGTCCAACATTCAGGGCAACCCGGCACAACGCTTACCCGCCACTGCAATGTTTCCTCAAAAAGTCCCGAAATGTTCGCGCACTGTTTGTTTACATTAAATAAAATTATGAAAGGAATTTTGATGGCTCTCTCTGTTTCTCTATTGAAACCTCTAATTTCATTGTTAATGCTTCACTGATGATAAAAAGCATGAATGAATGAGGAATGGAAATGAATGAATTCCAGTGCTATCTTGTACGCTATTGTGTGGAGGCACAATGATCTTGTTTACTATATTGTAGTAATTGTTTATCATGGAGTGTGTGGATGATCTATTGGGTATTTGCATGACACTGCTAGCATTGATATCATGATGTAATTGTTCGTGTTCATCTCTTCATTGTTACCAAGTCTCCTTCACGAATCACAATCAAAGTGTCGATTTTTCTTTTTCGATTTACTTTCTTGCATTTGTTGAGTTCCTCGCTCGCACCTCATGCTTTTAAAAGTTCTATTTGTATTTTGTAGCTTACAACAATCACTTCTACCACGTGTTGCCTGATCTCCTGTCTCCTGTTCTTGTTCACTTTCTGCAATAACTTATTATTTATTTTGAATATAAGGTCATGGCTATCTTAAGAGGATCAAGCTCTAAGTGTCACAGAAGTGCCAAAAGGAAAGGGAGCAAGAGAGACACTGAAGACAATGGATGGATGAATGATGTAAAGGATTGGACCAAGCAAAGAACTATAATGAATAAATGAAGAATGCAAGAGGAAATCATTCAGGGAAATATGAAGCAACGAGGACTGCTATTATGATGATGATTAACATGAAACTATCATCTCATGACTCTCATTAGGTATTCATTCCCAGCACGTGTTAGAATGCATGGTACTGCTTGTTTATTTTCTCAGTTATTAGGTACAATGTAAATCACGTTGGGGGTTTTACCCACTATTTGCTGGGAAAACAACTCTGCTACTCAAATAACCCTCAATCAACCTAAGTGGGGTCGGGAATGGCCAGCAGATGGCCATGATTATCATGGATGAATTCGAAAAAAGAACAGTTACCAATTCATGACCCTTCCACGCTGGGCGTTTCTTAACTTCAGTGATCGAATGAGAACTGGTGCTGTATTTAACGTGCTATCTCCCGGTGGCATCATGAGTCATTTGCGAACCATTATCAAATAATAATAATTGTGAACTGTCGCGGCAGTCAGGGAGTCGTTTCATATTGAAGTTACATTTCTTTTTTTAGTGGATGTGCACAAGTGCAATATGCGCATGAGCATTGCAAATCTCAAAAACTACTGAACGAATTTCGATGAAATTTTGTAAACATATAGGAGACGACAGGAGACGTATTGTAGATATGTAGATGGTCCCATCTTAACTTAAATTAAATTCATCAACTTCGCACTAGCGATTCTTGGTGATAGAGACCATGCCCCTGACAATGAACTTTTTACAGCTTTTTATGAAAACTTGCATGTATATGTGTATTAGTGTTTTACGTAGTGCATTTGTAATCATATTTTAATGAAATATGATATAGCTCTGATATGAAAAAAAAAAACAAAAAAAGGCCAAAAATAAGGTATATGACTTGCCGATACAGAATTTGTTGGGGTCTAGAATGTAGAAAAACGGTATAAAAAAAATTGAAGAAAATTGGTCGGTATAAGATAAAGTGATTTAGTACAAAATCTGAAAACTGCCAAGAGTATACAATGTGAACCAATCACCAGGAAGTATTGTGTCCATAATTGGCAGTGTATTTTTTATTTTGACACTAAATCTCGTCCCTCCCAAGCGACCCTTATTAGGTACACTACTGTTGTTATACTCGTATACAATTATGTGTCACTTGGTTGACTGTGTCTCAAAAAAAAAAAAAGGAATAAGCTCCGTCTGAGAAATGCATGTCTCAGACAGAAAACAAACGCGCGACTCCTAACCTCTTCTCCTTATGAGTAGTCAGTACGTCGGAGCTTTTAATATTCTAGTATTAAGATAATGGTTCCTAAATTATCTATCAATTCCACGTAGGTTTCAAAACATATAGTGATACTGATAAACATAATTCAAGAGAATGTACCTAGTATATCTTTACTTTATATTGTACAACCTATGTTTAGCGTAAGTATATGGCACGCTCGTTGCGTTTTTCTTGACGTTGCAAAACCAGCGTTTTGCTGGATATTCGGCGGTCTGTTAAGTGCATATTTCAAGGAATGCACTTAACAGACCGACAGACAGACATAAAACTAAAGTTTCTCAGGAGGTCATGAAACGTACAGAAATATGAAACCGGAGAAAAAAATATTTTTTTATTTTAAAAAAAACGAACACACAATACTTTCAATTTCTAATATTAGAAATTTATCTGTGAAAACATCATTATTGTAGAGAAAAAAACAGCACATGGTAGGGAATGTGTGTGTTTCTATGTAGCTGTAGTTATTGTAGATACATAAATACATACCTAACTACTATACATATTGTAAAAAAGACTGGAGACCCAAGATCGGGAAATTATTTGCTGCAACAAATAAGCCTTACAGTTCAACGAGGCAATGCTGCAAGCGTTTTGGGCTGTCATCCTAAAGATGATCTTCTTAATAATGTTTTTTATGTTTAATAATCATCTTTTAGTGAATAAAGTATAACTATACATATAAGGTGAGTTGCATGATCTCACTGAACTTGATAAACACCTGATAACTTGACACGATAATACCTACCTATGCCATTATTGCTTATGATCTCATCTTTTGTTTTAAAATTTATCACTCCGTCAATTCGTTTCCTATAAACTTCACAATTTAAAAGTTTTGGAACACTTCTGTAAGAAGATTTGTACTCTGAAGTTTCCGGACACCTAGACATTTTATTTTTCAACAAGATCGCGTGACTGTCTGGACTGATCCTCTAATCTGTGAGTGTGCCCCTGGGCTTGCATGTTAGCCACCTATTTCATTCAATTACGGCGTGGGGAGGGAGGCTTGGGAGTGATGCGAGCTCATCATGCGAGGAAACATCTAACAGGCCGACACATTGGTCAGTTCAGGCGGGAGCTGGGAGCGGCTCGGGTGGACACGAAATGGCCCACGCTCGCTTATTCAGCCAAGTCCCTCTTGAAACACACACATTGTCATTACCGTCATTTCACCATTTGACAAAGATGTTCAGTTCACAACTACTCAAACTCGCTTTACTAAATCTACGCTGAAACCGGGACTTGAACCACCGACCTCCAGGTTTCAAATCCGCCGCCTTATCGATCAAGCTATTATTAAATAAGTTGAGTTATCCTTGAGCATTTATATGTAGGTAATGAGGATAACTAGTAGTTATGGGAAGTGTAAACAGACAGACAGACAAACGAAAGCCTCAGTGAGGTCGTTTCGCTCCCTCAGATTCACTGCGTTCGGTTAACTATACGAGCTCAACTAAATGAGCGCACTATCAGTTCAGTGGTTATACACGTACGGACCATTTGATAAAAATCACTTTTTTGGAATAAGGAGAGTCTTATTCGTCCAAACATGTTATCAGCTCAATTTCTAAAAAACCAACCGAAAACAATACTTTCTATACCTTATCGGTAATAGAAAGTAAAAATAAACTAAATTCATCATTAACCTATTTATTTTATTATAATTAAACAGCTTGTTGATAATTGACTTACCAAAAGATGAAAGCTCTCCTATTGGTCCAAACTTCGTCATCCAAGGGACAACCGATGCCGCTTGTCCCTTGGATCGCCCACTCCGTATTAGCAATGATCCTGGGATATAATCAACTGATGATTGTTCTGCAACAGTAAATCAAAAGAATTCATTTTTCAGAGGAAACCAAAAAAAAACCGAAACAATAAAAGGAACATATAGGAGTATTTATGCTAAACTTTTTACTATGCTGAACAATATCTAAATCATAGTATTATTTTGCTTTTTTTTCTCATAAATCTCAATAATGGTCTTTAATTAAACATCAATATGTTCAAGTTTGAAATCTATAATATTGATAAAAGTATTTCTGTCACATCCACTGACAGAGTTGAACGAAACATTGGAAGAAGAAGGTATTTTTGCATAGCCTTTGCTCGTGTTAAATTTTTATGTTTAGCATTATTGCAGTCCCCTGTATTTGCACTTCCTAATAAGACCCAGGAATGTGCCTGCACTTCCTTTCCTCTGTGAAACAATAATATTATTATTACTCTCTTAATCGCTTAATTCGTGTAAAAAAGAAAGTACCATAGTGAGGAAGAGAGAAACAAGGACAGAGAGATTTGAGAGCAGTATTTAAGCATGCTACTTGATGTATGAACATGACTTGATTTAAGCTGATTTTCTCCTAGAGTCATTTTGAGAACTTATCACACCGATTATCTGTAATCCTGAACAAACAATGGAATGAGACTGATCTGTGTGATAGCGTCCGGTTTCCATGGAATCAATGCTTGTAATAAAATAATATACCTCTGTGGAATAAATTGTGGACACTGCGTGTGAGTGTGGACCAGCAATATGGAATAACTCAAACCACAAAATTTCACATCCTTCACAGCCTTTACTACTAGATAGGTAATCATCAAAATAATTAAGTAATCAGTAGCTTGGTCAATAAGGTGGCGGACTTGTAACCTAGAGGTAGGTGGTTAAAATCTTGGGTTCAAGTACATCACGAAAGTGATGAACACATCAAATTAGTAAACTAACTTGAAAACTAGTAGTTTGATATTATTTTGTTGCTATGTTGAAAGTTTTCATAAAAAGGATGCAATAACATTTCAGCATAAATAATAAATGGATAGGATATGTATATTTTGAGCTAATATTATAGAATTTCACTCAATCCATTAGAACATTTTCTATGTAACCGTCATAAAAAGGGTTGAGGGACCCTCAAAGGAAGGTCACTACAAAATACCTTTTGAAATCTATTTTTGATTGCATAAAAAATATTACAGGTAACTGTTACGAGGCGATTACAGTGGTGACCCTGGATACCAAGAAATGGTCAAGCCCTGGCCCTTACCACAGGTAGGTGACATCACTGTCGCCTAGACCAGACACAATTCCGATCATTCTCACCCACATATCTCGCACCGGTAGAAGAACGATGACTTTTCATGGAAACTCGGTATTATAAAAGTCCTAATGAGATTGGGTCGTCGTAAAAAAGCCACCAATTAAGTAACCGCCGCGACGATGAACCCATTTGTCTCACAGGAATCTCGCAGGACTGGGTCAAACACCTCTTATGCGAGAGTATCCCCTCATGGACTTTGGACATGAAGTGGAAATGATAGGCTCTTTTTTAGGGACCATATTATACGGGGTAGTTGTGAAAACTGATAACTTATTAGGTGTTGGTTGATAAAATTATTGTAAACATTATTGTATAGATACCAAGTTGAACAAGTTCGGATTGTAAAATAATAATTATTGCGCATCTATGATTGAATTTAAATAAGTTTCGAAATTACTTAGTCATTCACCAAAATCCATCAAAACAACGGTAGATCAATTTGAAATGTTCCGGTTCTCGTAGGGTCAACGAAGTTAAGGAACGTCCAGCGAGGTAAAGACTTCGTGATGCTGGCATTTCGGCCCAACCCAGGCTTGGTAAGTTTAATGTGGGTAGCAGATTTGGGAGTTTCCTGCAAATGGAGGGTAACATCCCCTTCATGATAAGACCATGTAGTTGGAAGCGACGTTATAAGACCATGTAGTTGGAAACATGATAAGACCATGTAGTTGGAAACCGTTTTTTCTACATTCTAGATTCTACAAAAAATTCTGTATCGGCAAGTCGTGGTCCTTATTTTTTTACTTTTTTGTCCAAAATTTTGGATTTTCTTAAATATCAAAGTCAAATTATAATTAATTTAGAAATAAATATAAATAACTTAAGTAAAACAGTAATTTGCATGTTCTTACAAAATTTCATCAAAATCGGGTGTAACGTTCACGAGATATAAGCGTTTAAGTAAAAAGTTAGTGGTCAGGCGCATGGTCTCTTTCACCCAGAACCGCTAGTATGAATTCGATGAATTTAAAATGGGACCATCTACAGAATGTCTCCTAGATGTGCGCAAAATTTCAACAAAATCGGTCTAGTAGTTTCCGAGATTTGCGCGTTACAAGGAATCGTTTTAACAGACCGACGGATCGACGGATCGATAGACCGACAGACCGACAGACCGACAGACGGACACAAAACCAAATTTACTCAGTAGGTTATGAAACGTCCAGAAATATGAAAAAAATTGAAATCGGAGAAAAAAAATATTTTTTTTTACAAAAACGAACACAATACTTCCGATTTCTAATATTAGAAATTTCTCGGAAGTAAAAAAATTATGGTGAATAAAACATCCTGTATAATGCATCATGTGGGAGTATGACTTCCTAATAGTTGACAGTTAGATCTTGAGATTTCATTTGAAAATACAGGGTGATTGCAAGACATAAATTGCCCATGACTTGACAAAAACATTTTAGTCTGAATGACTTACTGATACATGATTCAATTTTCCTTCAATTAATGCGACAATCATCCATTTTTTTGTTGATAACTACCTACTGTTTTTAAATGTTAACAGTAATAATAATCATTTTTTAAAAAATCCCGCCAAGCTTATGATGGGAATTTTAATTGGGGGGTTTTTTAAAGTCCCGGTTTCACGGGATTTGAAACGAGTTGGGTGGTTTACAAAGTCCCAAAAATGTTTTTTTAAATTATTTTATTTTTTTTAAAAATTTTTTTTTTTTAAATTTAAATTTGGAAAAGGGGAAAATTTTGAAATAGGGGAAAGGGTTTTTAAACCCAAAATTAAAAAAAGTTTGAAAATTCCCTTGTGTTTCTCCTGGGGGGTTAAAATTTTGGGGGTTTGTTCATTACGGTTTGGAAAAAATTTTTTTTGTATTTTTTTTTAATTTTCAAATTTTCCCAAGGTAAACCCCAACCCAGCTGGGGCCCCCCAATTTCCAAAAATTTTTGGGGGTTTTTTTTTTTTTTTTAAAATTTTAAAAAAATTTTTTAATTTTGACTTGGAATAAAATTGTTCTGTTGAAAGAGAAATTAGGTAAATTGAGGATATAAAAAATAATTTTTAAAAACTGCCCTTTGGGGCATTGGGATAAAACCCCTTTCCCAAAACCCCAAAGCGTTTATGTTTTTTTTTAAATGGGGGGTAATTAAAACCCCCGGAAATTTAAAAACCCGCATTTGGTTGGAAAAAGGGGGCTTTCCCAAAGGTCCCGGGTAATGATAATGAATTTTTAACGGTTTCCCTCCCCCCCAACTGGAAAAAAATTTGGGGGGGGAAAAAAAAATTTTTGACCTTAAGGTTGAGGAAAAAAGTTTTAAAACCCTGCCCTTAAAAAATTCCTGCCCCTGCATTACTTAAAATTTTTGGGGTTTCCCTTTAAAGAGGGGTTAAATTTTTCCGGGGGGGTTAAAAAAAATTTTAAGAGATAAAAAAAAAATTCCCTAAATTTAATTAAAAAACTAAGAAAAGGGCCCCGGTCAGTTTTCTTCTTAAAAAAAATTTCTAATGTTTTCAATTTTTTGGGTTTTTTTTTTATTTTTAATTTCAAATTTTAAAAAATTTTTCCCTTTTGTTTTTTCCTTTTGGAAAAAATTTTTTAATTAATTTATATATAACAAAAAAAAAAAAGGAAATCATTTTGGGAAAATTTTGCAGAATACAAAATAAAACCCCTGATTTTTCCCGGGGGAATTTTTTTTAAAAAAAAAAAATTTTTGGAAAATCAATTGGATTTTTTTAAAAAAAAAGAGGGGGGAAAAAAAAAGAAAAAATTAATGTTGTTTAATTCCCGGGGTTTTTTTTAAACGGGGAAAAATTTTTTCCAACTAAGGAAAAAAAAATGGACTTTTCTCGGAATTTGAGGGCTAACGGGGAAAGGGGATTTTTAAATTTTTTCCGGAATCTAAAAAATTATTAATTTTTTCATTAAAAAGATTTTTTTATTTTATTTTTTAAAAAATTCATCACGAAAAAAAATTTACCAAAAACAATTGCCCTTTCCCCTTTTTTTTACTCGGCCTGATAGTGGTATTTAAAATAATTTTCTTTAAAAAAAAGATTTGACAAAATTTTTTCCTTTTAAATTGAAAATATTTTTTTCCGTATTCACTATAAATCTTTAAAAAACCCCAAATTAACCAGTTTCAATTTTTTAAAAAAATTTTTAATCAAATTTTTTTGAAAATTTTTTTTAAAAAAAAAGTTTGGGAAAATCCCACAACATTGCCCAAGATCTAAACTTTTTTTAAGAAGGAAAAAAAAAAGGCAGAAAAAAAATTTATTTTTTTTGGGGGTTTAAAAAAATTTTTTTAAAAAAAAAGGGGGAAAAAAGGGGTGGGGGAAAAAAAAAATAAATTCCCCCCCGCCTTTTTAAAAATGACCCCCCTTTTAAAATAAAAACCCCAAAAAAATTACAAAAACATTGGGTATTAATTTTTGGGAAAGGGCACCGGATTGAGGGTAAGCAAAATGGGTTTGGTAAATTAAATCATTTTTTATTTTTTTTTGGGGTTTTTTTTTGGAGATTTAAAAAAAAATTTGGTTTTTTCCAAATTTTTTTTGCAAAAAGGGTTTCCCCAGTTATTCGGGGTTTTTTGGTTGCGGGGGGGGGGTTTTTTTGATAGGATTAGAGGTCAAACCGCTTTATTCAGGGGCCTTGCGGGGGGGCCCCCCCCCTTTTTTTTAAAAAAAAAAAAAAAACCTTATGCTAACGTTTTTTTTAAAAAATTTTATTTCAAATCAAAACAAAAAAAAGCCAAAGTTTTAAAATTTTATAATTCAAATCCCCCCTTTTTTTTTTTTATTCCCCCAAAATTTTTTTTTAAAATTTAAAACAACTTTTGTTAAATAAAAAAAAAATTTATGGGGTCCCGCATTTAAAAAGGGGTTTTTACAATTTTACTAAAAATTTTTTTTTTCCCTTTTTTTTAACTTTTTTTGGAAAATTTTGATTTGATTTTTTTCTTTTGAAAAATTTTTTTCAATTTTCCCTTTCCCGCCTTTGAAAAATTATATATTATAAAATTTTTTTCTAAAAGAGGAAAAAATTTGGAAAAAAATTTTTCCATTTGCCCCAAATGAAAAGGGTGAAAAGAACTATGGGCCCCCTTTTCCCCATCCTGGAAATTTGTTATTCGGGGGCCCGGTAGGATATTTTCAACAATTTGGTTTATTTACAAAATTTTTTTGGAGAGGGGGGTTTTCCAACGAACTAAGGCTTTTTTTGGGGGGGGAAAAAAGGGCAGGAAAATAAATAATCTTTTTAAAATTACCCCGGGGGAAAAATTTTCCCCTTTTTAATTATTTTAAAAAAAAAAAACCCAAAAAATTCAGTTTAAAAATTAATAAAATAATTTTTTTTTAAAAAAAAAACCCTTTCCCCTATCACATACAAAATTCTCACCCCAAAAAAATTTTAAAAAAAATTAAAAAAAGAAACCCCCTGGGGGTTTTTTTTCCTTTTAAATTTTTTTTAAAAACCACTTTTTTGAATTTAAAATTTGAAAAAATTTGGTTCCCAAAATTCAAATAACGGGTTAAAAAAAGTTGTACAAAAATGCTTTAATAAATTTTGTTTTAAAACCTTTAACCAAAAAACGGTCCCGGGGGTGATTTTTACCCCAATAAAGGTATTTGGAACAATTTAAATTTTTTTTTGGTGGAAACACCTTTTTAAATTTCTGAAGAGCCGTCCTCAAAAATGTCGTGGAGAATTATATGTTTTGTTGTTGTTAGCTCACACCAGCTGTCGTATATTACAGGATAGGCCTTTGTTCTGCCAGAGCCAGGAGGAGAAGGGAGGGAGGGGGTGTAAATATAGGATAAAAATGTAAATAGAGTCTTGAACAATGTGTAACTGAGAAAGTGGGGGTTCATATATTAACCCGTGTGAGATTTTTCCGAAACTTTTCTAAAGTCATTATTCTCTGACCTTCAGGGAATATTATTCAAATATATTTGCATAAATAATAACTCTTTAATTTCATTTAGTGAAAATAATAATAAAATATTCTCTATAGATTATCATGTTAATCATGTAGAGTTTAGTAATGATAGGAGCTATCGTAATATGACCCCAAAAACTCCACTTTTTGGTTACAAAAGGAAGAATGCCTACTCAGAAGAATTCATGTTTAACTTTTCGTTGTTTGAATGTACCTACATGAAATTCACACCTCGGCCAAGGTGTCTGATGAACTGTTATTCTCGTAGTGTTGACGCATCCACTGATTCCAACACACCAGACAAACATGTTCTTTATTTTACTAAGAAAACTATTGAATAATTGATGAATACGTACGATTAGATGCTTTAACAACAAATTAACTGTCCATAAATTTACGGGAGGTAACGAATTCTCTCCCGTTGGCTTTTTCTTACCCGAGTTCTCTCCGGCTCGTTTAAGGGTTCACAACGATGTCTAATTCAATGATACATTTTAGGTGTTTCTATTATAAAATTTATGCTAGGCCTAAACTATGTATTTATAAACCCAGGTAAAAAATGCAAGCTACGGGAGATAATTCGGTGTTGATAAAACCATGAGTGGGAGAGAACTCGTGGTACTCTACCTGACCAAAAGCTGGGTCGGGAGAGAACTCGGTGACGACCAGATTGACATAATTTTGTATGTACTGGTGTGATGATGAAAACAGGATACTAGTTATTATTATCTTATAATAATATACATATAATATAAATTGCTTTATTAAAGTCCTATAATTAAATAATTGGGTATTAGATATTGAATTACTTACGGATGTACAATGTACACATGTACATATTGTTTTTTTTGATGTTTGGCTATTTACGGTTGATGATTTTACATAATTATTTGTTATTATCATTATTATTATTATTAGTTAGAATTGGCTAAATCCTCATCCACCTCGGCTACTCACAGGCCCAGGCCATTGGCTATTGCTCTAGCTCTGATACTTCTCATCTTCAATCTGCACTGCAATAAAAACAGATAAAATCGAAACGCAAGTCGACAAGAAAAACATCTTGCTTTCAACTTGGCGTTAAGGAAAGCTCTTCTTCCAGCAAACTTGTTCTCCTAATTCTCATTTCTTCCTTTAAAAGCTCATAAAAGTAAAATAATAATATAAATTATCTTAATGCACATAATAAAAAATAAGATAAAAAAAGAAGCGAGAGTAAAAAGAGAAGAAAAGAAAAGAATAAGTTTGTGTTTTTCTTTTTCCCTTCTCCAGTTCTTTCTGCAAGAAGGAAAGAAAGAGAAATTAAAAAAGTAATACAAAAGCGCGCCGTCGTTGCTTCCCATTTTATTGGACGTTGCCATGGCAACCGGGGATTGAGAGAAAGAGAAAGCAGGGTTTTTAGTTTTAAAAAAAGCTTTCGAGAGAGCTTTCCACTGCTAGAAGGAGAGAGGGAGCCCCCAATGTTACTTTATTATTATCGACCCATATAATATGTATGTGTGTGTACTGGCTTGGCAGTGGGACTAGGACTGGGGGTGACAAGTCCAAGGAAAATGCTCTTTGTATACGCGTACGTGATATTGAGGAGAGATAATTAGGTAAAATAAACATTGCCTCAAATTTTCTCTCAGCTTCAAAAAATTGTGATGCTCAAAATTAGTATAAGGAATCGATTTAGACGTTTTGATTTTCTAGTTAAGTTTAAATTTCGATACATTTATTTCGTTTTCTATTTCGTTAGGTCAGATAGTAACTTCCTGATTTCGATACATTTGATTTCGATTCTATTTGTAAAAACTAAATAAAGCATTTGTTAATACTTAAAAAAACTTCCTGATATAGAAAGCTTACTTGAATCAAAATCCAAAGTGATAAAAATAGATTATTAAAGAGACAAAAGTCTTGTGATTCAAATAATATCAAGAGAGAAATATAGATAAAAAGTTTTGTTGAGCTTCTACATGACGTTAGCTAGTTTTCAACAAGGAGTCTTTACTTTGCACCTTAATATTCAAATTCTATCTCGACTCGGAAATCCTCAGCAGTATTTTAAGATTCCCGGACTCCTTACCATTTCCTGTTCCTCGCAGCATAGCTTACTACAGAACATATTATGTAACACTAATCCAATTGCAGCAATTACACAAAATTTACAGCTCCATTTCCTCAGTTGTGATCCCCAAAATTTGTAGTAGTGTTCGCAGACAGTACTGAGTACACTACCTGTGACAGGATATTAGTTTCTCAGAAGATCTTAATACTCTGTATAAACACACAGAGGATTTAAAGTATTCATTGGCACTGGTATTAGTTTTAATACACAAGGATTAACTGAAGGAAGTATTTGAAATTTGGAAATCCTTTAGCTGTGGACCTTTGGAATCTCTGGGTAAATAAACCACACATATCAATAAAATTTGATGTTCGAGAGATTTGTTGGATTTTAGATTTTTTGTACTCGTACATTTGTATAAAAGAGAAATATGAACGGACTGTATATTTGTGTGTCATTCTTTAAAGAAAAAGAAATTATTTACATCATAGATACATAATTATATCAACTCATTAATACAATACGATATTTTCGAGAAAGTATAAAAATATTTTTTGAACGTGTGACAGTATCTGCTTTAAATTTAGAAAAAGCTACTAGAATAATATGAAATCGTACAATGTTAAAATAAGCTTCCAAAATTTCAGCTTTTTAGCACGTGTTGCAGAAGGAAGTGGGTTTGAGCATACTCTATTGATCATGGAATTAGCCATTGGAGTACAAGTGCTCACTGCCAGGTTTCCAAGGAGAAAATGAGAAGGCAGGAAAAGAACCCCCCCCCCCCCTTACCTCCTTTAAAACGCACGTGGAGAGAAAAGCCCTTTTATTAGAGGTCTATGGTTACCCCCCTCCCAATTTCATGGGAGTGTGTGAGTGACTGTGTTGTGGTGGGGGTGTTAGGTGGGGGGAAGGGAGGTAGGGGGTTCTATGAGGTTTACCTGAGTTTTGAGTGAGAGAGTGTGTAAATTTATGACTCATTTATAAGTACAGACTGTACATGTTTCTATACAGGATGAACGTCATTCTTGTCTTGTTAACATTCTGGTATAAGAATTCCCACTTCCTTGGTGAGTTGTGTAGAAATAGGTAGCCATGTATGCTGAATAATAGTATATATACTATATATGATACTAAAACATGAGGAAGATATGTCATACTGTTGATCTTGCGTTCTAATGAAACTATATATTGTCCTAATCCTCTATGATTTATCTACTGCCACTTCTAATAGTAAACAGTTACCCTGAGAAAGTCATTATCAAATACATAAAATGTCAAACTATGAGAGATTGCAGGGTTGCAGACTGATCTCAGCTGACACGAAATGTTACAAGTCGTCAGTGTTTGAACTAAAAAAGGCAAAGTAATCTTCAGGTGCACTCATAACGTAAGACCGTCAACGCCATAATTAGGTGTAAGACCAGTGACTCAATGGTCAAGCCAGAGATCGCGAATTTGAAACCCAGGAGGGATAGGACAATTTGACCACATAATCAAACGTCTGGGACTTACTTCTGGAAGAATGGGACTCATTTGTCCATGTTGGGCAGAAGGTATAACTAAAGCGATAATATTACGATAGGATGAAGCACCCTGTACATCTCTTCATGTAACAGATCCGGAGAGGACATGTCCATTGAGGATGATGAGGCATTTACATGAGATGAGCCTCATCAAGTCTTTGTTTTCATCCTTCTTCATCAATCAATTAGGAAAGAGGATTAAATGTAGGGCGATGAGGTTGTATGATATCCTCTAATCAACCTTGCGTTGCGGTTTTTTATATCATCGTCCCCCTCCATCATGTTGAGTGCAGGCAGACTGCAAGTTTTCCCACAGTAAGGAGTTAGGTGTACGTAACTCGTACTCTTTTCGCCGAGTGGTTGCGTATAGAGCAAGACAGCTGATGTATGATCAAAACCACAGTCAATTCCAAGGTAAGTTATGAAACTGAAAACTCGTTAGCTCAAAAAATAATATAATAATGGACACTTATTTACAATGCCCAGTGCCGGATTACCCATATGGCGGATTTGGCAGATGCCAAGGGCCCCGCGCTTTAGGGGGCCCCGCGCTTGAGCAGCTTACACTAGATATTATGAGTTTTTTAAAAAGGTTACACTAGGTATTATTTTTTTTTTTTTTTTTTTTTTTATAGGCTTTCTTTTTTTATGGCAGGATTCTCACTGAAGTGAGCTCTTCCACCCAACCATTTATTTCTGGCGATAAAGCCAGCAAAGAAAAAAAAAATAATAATAATAATAATAATAATAATAATAATAATAAAGACTGTGTAAATTTTCCGATCGCTCCGCGAGTGAAATATTTTCCGAAATTTTTCAAAGTTTCAAACTTTTATGAAAATGTGTTGTTTTTAACGTTATGTCATCAATGGGAACAAGACAGGAGCCCACGGTTCCTCCTCGTCTTTCCCGGAAACGTTGGAGTTTGGAGGAGAATATAAATGTATATAAAGCATACTTCAGAGCGACAAGATGTGGAACTGATACGATTAGATATCGACATAAATTCTTTGCCGAGTGGAAGAAAATATACCCAGACTCAGATGTTTCCGAACAAAGAATATGTGATCAACGCTACCAAATGATGAAATACAATCGATTCATAGACAAAGTTCAAGTTGACCATATCAAACAACAAGTAAATGTGGAAATGAACTTCAATCTGGTGTTCAGCAGTTCCAATACAACAAGTGAGACACAACAACCTCACCCAGATATAATAACAATCAATGAATCGACAGAAACCATTGTCTCTAATCGAACTCCCTCTGCTGAACAAATTGACGAACCAGACATACCTCAAACATCTCAAAACCTATCGAATGAGGTGAATGGCGAAACGAACGAGATTGATGATAGATTCAATATATTGTATGGCAAATATAAAACTTTTCAACCAGATAATAGACCAACTATACCGAAAATAAAGTACAACTTTCAGTCAGAAAGCAAAGTGAAAGAAGTTGATGCCTACCTAAGAAATAAAATAACATCATTTCAATCATTGGAACACATTAACCTCGTTGTGTACGTCGCGGCACTCACAGTTTGTTCACTCCTGAATATTTCCCTACCAGATGAAAGATCGAGCCCGAGACACACGACTGAGCAGAAACCCACCTGGCAGATGAGACTCGAGAAGAAAATTGCAAATTTTAGATCCGACCTAAGCAAGTTGTACAACTGGAAAGACGGAAGGGCCAAAAAATACTTACCATTACTTCATAAGTATGGAATCGATCCTCGACAACGATATTTTGATCGGAATTTTCTAAAAACGACAGATAACCTAAAACAAAAGATCTCTGCTTTCAGTCAAAGGTTAAGGAGATATAATAAATCTCATAAGAGAACTACTCAGAACAAACTGTTTATGTCTAATGAAAAATGTTTCTACCAAAACCTGGAATCAAGAAGTTCAGATAATTCTCAGCAAAGTGATCAAACAGGCCTACCCGATAAAGAAGAAGTGTTTCAGTTTTGGAAAAATATATGGTCAAAGAGTACGGAACACAACAAAAACAGTACGTGGATTGAAGATGAAAAGAAAAGATGCGAACATATCGTACCCATGGAATCAGAAGAAGTGACATTACAAGAAGTTCAGCAAATCATAAAAAAATTACACAACTGGAAGTCACCAGGGCTGGACAAAATTCATAATTATTGGTGGAAATATTTTACATGCATTCACATACATCTTCAAACTCATATCAATAAAGTATTTTGTAATCCCAATGAAATGCCAACATTCCTGAACCATGGTATTACTTATTTAAAATCTAAAAATAATAATACAAGCCAACCGGAAAATTACCGGTCTTAATAAAGTTTTTAAATCACAGTATGCAAGAGTGGAGTACGAAGCTACATCTATCCATGACATCAATACGTAACAACAACAACAACAACGCCGCCGCCGCCACTGCATCTATTAATTATGAGTCTGAATTCATACCAATCAAACAAGGAATTTTTCAAGGTGATGGCTGGAGTCCCCAGTGGTTTTGTCTGGCCCTGAATCCCCTCAGCAACATTCTAAATAGCACAAAGAAAGGGTACAAACCACTGACATCTGCTGACTTGGCCGTCTCACACTTACTTTATGTAGATGATCTTAAGTTGTACGCCCGCAACAAAGATGAGTTGAAATCTCTACTCGAAACCACAGCTATCTTCTCGTCAGACATAAGGATGAATTTCGGAATTGGAAAGTGCGCCATACTAGAAGTTAAAAGAGGATCCATAATAAAACAAGAAAATGCCGATCTTAATCTTGAACTGACCCCTATATCACTCCCTTCTCTTGAGTCGTACTATAAATATCTTGGAATATCACAGGATCTCGTGTTCCATAAAGAAAATGTGAAGGAAAAAGTTACGGCTGGATACACATCTAGAGTGAAGAAAATCCTAGCAACAAGTTTAGATGGGAAAAACAAAATCAAAGCCATAAATAGCTGGTGTATACCCCTGCTATCGTACTCATTTGGTATCATCCCATGGACAACCACTGATCTGCAAGCACTAGATAGAAAAACAAGAGTGCTGATGACACAATACCGCATTCATCATCCCAGATCATGCATGGAACGTCTCTACCTACCTCGCACATCAGGGGGAAGAGGACTCATCTGTCTTGAAAAATTAGCTCAGAAAGAGAAATTGAATTTAAAAAGCTACTTCCTTCAGAAGAAAGAAACATCGCCACTACACGAATCGGTAATAAATGCCGATGACAATCTTTCTACTTTGAATCTCAAAAGTACCACCATGCCCACACAGATCCACGACTCAACTTTTTTGAATCGATGGCAGGAAAAATCCTTACATGGCCGTTTCAAAAAAGCACTCGACAACAACCATCTTTCATCCAATGCATGGCTGAAAAAAAGTTCTTTGTATGGAGAAACCGAAGGATTTGCTCTAGCAATTCAAGATGAAGTCATAGTGACCAAAAATTACATCAAACATATTGAGAAAAAAGACATCAATGATAAGTGTAGACTATGTAATAGAATGCCAGAAACAATTCAACATATTACATCAAGTTGTAGCATACTGGCAAACACAGATTACTTACATCGCCACAACTCCTCGGCCAAAATAGTCCATCAATTCATTGCTCTCAATTTTAATCTGATTAAATATAAAACAGAATATTTCAAGTACCACCCTGAACCTATTTTGGAAAATACAATAGCAAAATTATACTGGGACACAACAATTATAACCGACCGAAGAATCGAAGCGAACCGGCCAGATATTGTTTTCCTTGACAAAATAAACAAGAAAGTCAAGTTGATCGACATCGCTCATCCCGCGGATCACAACATCACCACGACCACCGCTGTCAAGATCCACAAGTATCAAGATCTGGCGATAGAGATCTCCAACATGTGGAATGTGGAATCTGTCGAAACGATCCCAGTCGTCATGTCTACCAATGGTCTGATTCACCCAAGCTTCTACATCCACTCGAAGAAAATTGCACTACCACCTTCCCTTGTCCACCAGATCCAGAAATCAGTTCTTCTTGAAAACTGCCGTCTTGTTCGCAAGTTTCTATCACATTCTCCTGACTCCTGACTCAAATCAAATAATTTAATCTATGTTTGCTATGAAAATAGCCCATAGATTCAAAATGTAACATACCATTGTAATATGAGAAATAAAATGAAATAATAATAATAATAAAAATAAAAAAAAATATATAGAGAATATCTTACAAAAATTGTTGGTAATTTTCCGCAACAAGAGCTTTGAAACCGATCTGACTTGCTGCAGTTCTGATCTCTAAAGGTAAATTGTTCCACAATCGTACTGCTCTAACATGAAATGAGTTGGAGTACGCCAACGTTCTGTGCATCGGGATTTCAAGTACTCTTGTATCTTGAGACCGAGTAGAGTACTGCCCTGACTCGAAAAGATACATAAAAATTTCACGCAAGTATTGTGGTTTAGATGTGTTTAATACTTTGAAAAGTAACATCAGAGCATGTGTGTCTCTTCTCTTGTCTAATTTCAACCATTTCAGTTGAGAGTAGGATTGTGATAGGTGGTCAAATTTTCTCAGACCACACACAAACCGCACACATGCATTTTGGGCCATTTGTAGGCTTTGTCCCAATTCCCCGCTCAGACTTCCATAAACCACATCACAATAATCAAAGTGGGGGAAAATAAGAGACTCAACCAACCTTCTTTTTAAATCCTCGGGAAAAATCTTCCGAAATTTACCCAACGTATACAGACAGTAGAAAACTCTCTTCCGCACATCATTGATATGGGTTTTCCAACAAAGACCATTGTCAAATACAAGGCCCAAGTTTCTAGCCTCGTTAACAACAGGTATTATACTGTTGTCCAGAATTATGTCTGGTACTACCAAAGATGGAAGTATGGTAGAGCGAAAATGGTTTGAGCCAATGATCAGTGCTTTAGATTTCGTAGGATTAGGTTTTAGGAAGAGCCTACTTGCCCAAGATTGGAAATTTTCCAAATCTTCGTTCAACATATCTATGGCATCAGCTAGTTTTTCAGGCAAGCAATGTATATAAACCTGAATGTCATCTGCATAGGTGTGGTATTTGCAATGTTTAAAGACTTGCTGAATTCCAGAAATATAGATTGCGAACAGTAAAGGCCCGGCAACTGATCCTTGCGGTATTCCTGATCTGATATTTCTCCAGCCAGAGATACTATCCTGGTGCTTTATTCGCTGTCTGCGTCCTTGCAAATAGCTTTCAATCCATGAGAGAGCGGATCTGGAGAAATGCATCTTCCCCAAGAGTGCCAGCAGCACATCAAAATCCAAGCAGTCAAAAGCCTTGCTCATGTCCAGCAACACAAGGACAGTTATCTTTTTAGCATCAAGAGCTAAACGGACATCCTCTGTTACTTTTACAAGTGCAGAGGCCGTACTGTATTATGCGTTTTTTAAAAGCTTACACTAGGTACTTTTGGATAATGGGTAAGAAGAAGAAATAAAAGTGAAATCACACACTCACAGGAAAGTACATAAATTGAAAGAAAAGCGCGGGGCTCGCTATTATTATCTATTCCTTGAATAAACTATGATCAACCACATAGACATTAGCGGATTACCTACCAATATGTCAGATTTGGTAGATGCCAAGTTCCTCGCGATTTTGGGGGCCCCGCGTTTCGGGCAGCTTACATAAATTATAAGTGTTTTGAATGACCTTTAACTCGGTTTTCTTGGATTTTAATAATAAAGAAAATCACAGCCAGTTGGGCAAAATATTAAATGAAAAACCACGGGGCCCACCTTAAAATCGACCAAATATATGAAAATAGGTTTTGCCTTTTGCCTGCGGCTCTTTATTGTATAATATAATATAATTACTCGTATTTGAAAAGAATAATATTGACAAAGGATGTGATTATCGCCTTAGTTAATCTCTGCCATCAAACCCAGAGCCATCTGAGTGCTCAGTGATCGGCTTTATCGACATCTTAACCAATGATCTTCATTATAGTTGCCTGCGGCGCTTTTAATGAATTTTTCAAGATATCTTTTTGTATTCATTTTCCGAGTATTTTCCCCCCTAACTTTGCAAAAATTTCGCCTGCGGCGCCGCCAAATTAACTTATCTTAATGGTTTGGATTACTTTTCAAGACATCCAAGAAAAATCTTTGGGCATTTTCGAAGTGTCTTTTGATAGGGTCGTTTTGGATACTATTATGGATTGGTGCTCAGGACACTTGGCTTCAATTTCAAGGTTCTAAAAAAAGTATTTTATCATAAACTTAGTACAATTTTGGGGCCCCGCACCTTGAAATTGCCAAGGGCCCCGCGCAGCCTTAATCCGGCACTGACAATGCCCGATTATGACTAAAGCGAAAGACTCTCAGTCTTACCCCATCCATCATGAAGTCCTATTCAGGAAAACACAAAATTACCTACTTTGACTTTTAGAGAAAAGGGAGAAATGCTGAAATTCTTAGCATTTTGATGCGCGCATCAAAGTAACTTAACCTAGAAAATAAAACTTTTGGAATTGAAGCATTTACAGTTGGTATAGATACCTACACCTCAGCAGATAGAGATGCATTGCATACAGGTTAGAGATTATGCAGTAAAAAAATACTCAGCCAATATGCAATTACTTCATCTGAATAGCTGAAAAATAATATAAAATTTATTTTCGGACGAAAATTGACTGAGAAAACAAGCCAAAGCATATAAACAAAACTTTCACCCTAATCACCGGAATAAGGCTCAACATAAAACTTGCCAAAAATAAATTCAGAGGAAAAAGAAATTCAACTTCCCCTTCTCCTTGAGTGGGGGAGGATGGGGCAATCCCGCCCACCCCAAGTCTTTTGTTCTCGGGTTGGATGTTTTGTTTTTACGATGAGGTGGTGTGGACCCCCGCCTGTAGCACGCATGAGTGTCGCCTCATCCAATCCCGAGTTGAAACAAAAGAAAAATGAAACCTGTTAATCCCACGAGGATTCCCAATACATCCGCAACTTTCTTATCTACTCATTCTTTTACTTTCTTGTATTACCTGTAGGGTAATTGTAATAGGTCACATTTTCTATAAAGGGGTTTTCTAAAATTCCAGTAGAAAAAAGATATTTGAAAAAAAAGATAGAATAATAAAACTATCCAACCTTTAAATTTTGGAAGAAATATTTTTCCTTTGCTGGGAATCGAATCCACAATCTAGAATGGTATAATTCTATACATACTTTAATAGGTAAGTACGTACCTATACAATTCTTACCATGCAAATTAATATTTTTGTAATCTTAATAAATGTGTGTATTGTAAATTATGAGAAATAAATAATATATTTATTTTTTCCAAAGATTATTATTAGATGTAATAAATAGAAAGACTTTATTTAACGTAAATTATTACAGACAATAAAATTCTTGTACTCAATTTATACATCAGTCTAATATTTGATTAAAATTACCTATCTTCATTTTTTTTTTCTCGAATTATTTGTACCAATTTTCGTGTATTTTGCAGGTTGAAAATCTACAGTAGGTATATACCTATTTCAAGAAGATGAAGAATTATCAGACTAGAAACTATGAATGATGATCTCTAATAATTATTTAACACTTCTGTTCAAAGTTAAATTTGGTTCATCTAGCTAATTATTATGATTTATCATTGTTATCTTATTCTTTTTTCATTCAACATTATTTTCATATTGTTAATATTATGTAATTAAATAATTATTAACTACCTAATAACACAAGCAATATCTACAATATTATGGTGAGTATACACTGCATATATGTTCGGCAGGAGTTTCCATACATGGAAGGAGAGGAGAAAGGAAAGCTGAAAGGGTGTGAGTACATGTCCTTACCATAGAGCACTAAATAATTCACATGCAAACTGTCATATGCCTTGCTATAGAGTCCAAACGACCCCCACCCTAGCATACTTGATATGTATGGAAGCAAAGGTAATGTTGTACAAGGAAACTTTCCGCTCCGGAGTAATTCCCTTCAACATGTGTTGGGTAAACACCTACTTTCTACACCCATATACTGCATGGATATATCCCATGTGTTCTTACCTTTAGTGAACATAAAATGTATACCTAGGTAGTACATGTATTAGAACTGTTCTCCTCTTCCTCCACAAGGTAATGCCTGGAGGAAATGTTTCTACAACGGGGGAATTCTAATGCTAAGGGAATTACCATGCTAATACTCTGCATGTTGTGTGCCTCCTGCCTTTAGCTCTGTGAGTTATTGCTGTATGTACCTTCCTACGTGACGTATGCAATATTTGTATGTGTTGTGTGTTTTAAAACATGACTGGGTGAGATTTAAAGAAAAAACTCGTAATTTCAAACATAGGAAATAAATTTGAAAAGGCTCACTCATTCACTGACTGCTCGCGTCACTGGAATCGGACCCTAACCCTGGGGTAGAATACTCCGAGGGTGCATGTCTACGTCTAAAATGGATCTCTGGCAGGTTCCAAGAAGATCTATTCCTGCCTGCAATGTTTGCGCTGGTAGTTAATGATGCAGGAACAATCTGGCGGAATAATATTTGCCATCTAGAACATATGCACGTCACAAGTGGTGCAAATATTTACACTCCACTTATTACAGGGTGGCTCATTCATATGGCTCTGCATTGGAGGTAATTTGGGAATTCAAAGAACTACTTATTTTGCAAATTCCTAACTAGCTAAAGATTTGAAATAATTAATTAAGTGTGATTTAAGGCCGGAAAGTCCCAACAAATTACGGACAACAGGTAATTTAAAAATGAGTAAAATATAAAAGAGACTTCTATAATAAGAGACTCATGGTAACAGTTTTATTAAATTGACAAAGAATGAACTATTAATTAATCATATAGGCATAGAGCCTGCACTTTACGCATCTTATCCAGCTAACATCAGAAACTATGAACTATTAATGGCTCAAACATTTTTATCGAAGTACATAATTTGTACTTGAAATAATATTGGTGTTAGTTTTAGCAATTTATTATAGACCATAAAATAGCCGAACCCAGAATACAAAATATTACAATAGATCAAGTTTATCGTAGTTCTTAAGAGATGGACTATCTCGGATGCCATCTTCAATCTCCACCACACGTTGTTTGCAGTCAAGTGCAGGGTGTAGATATTGTGAATTCGTCTTCATTTCGCTTGCCCAAACAATTCAACCACAAATTGGTGGAAGAGTAGGTACCTACATTATATGAATTAGTTTACCTAACGTAACAATGCGTAACCAATATTGCTGGAGAAAAATTGAATAGAAACACAATACTAAACTAGTCTTGTAGTTGGAAGGTGATAATATCGGAGGTAAGTACTTTGAAATTTCCAGTACCTATTCAAAATGGGGAATAAAAGTATGTTATTATTACATGATAATTGATAACTACACCCTGTTTTTCCACCTCATTACAATATTGAAATGTTCCTAACATTTACACAACATGGCTCTGAGTCGAGTCTATAATATATGTAGACAATATATAGTATATACATATAAAGAGTGTAGAACAAGGTATGTAGTTATGTATAACAAGGCGTTCTGATGTTAGGCTTCACTCCCCCAGGGGCACCACCCTCCTCCACTATTCAATCCCAGTGTTTACATTTCATTCATGCAGGATGAGGGGACCAGTGCAGGATCTACGGGACAGGCTGAGGGCACTGCAGTGTCTGGACACTGCTTTTGTAAATTGCCAAATTGTAACAAAGTTTAGTATAAAGGAGAACACCAGATGAAACTTTCGTGTGATCTAGGATTTCTAAGCTCCACAAACATTTTTGCATTATTTTATACAGGGTGGTCCAAAAAGTTTGCACCAAAATGATAGGGGTAATAAAAGAGACCATTTCCAACAAAAATATTCCCGGACATTTTACTTTATTTTTTGTCGTTTTCAAAATGGCGGCCAAAACGTGTGTTTTTCAAATATGTGCGTTCAGAACCTTGACAGCCTAAATGAGCATGATCATTAAAACATTGAACGGGTTAATTTAACTTATTTTCATTAAAATTTTATTTTCAATTCAAAAATGCAATTCGTTTCATTCTAGGTGGTACAGAAAAAATTAAAACAATCAAAAGCCAAACCAATGTTGGAATATTTGAAAACACACGTTTTGGCCGCCATTTTGAAAACTACAAAAAATTAAGGAAAATGTCCGGGAATATTTTTGTTGGAAATGGTCTCTTTTATTACCCCTATCATTTTGGTGCAAACTTTTTGGACCACCCTGTACTATACTAACCATCCCTTCCTTATTGATAAATATACACCTCTTCTTGATCAGATATAAACCGTAATGGTGTGGTTTTAACCGTATAATTGATTTTGTGATATGAACATTTTTGTTTCTAACAGAGTCCAAAGTCCACTCGGTCTTGACCAAAAACAAACCTGTCAATATTGAGCGGGGTGACAAATTTCATCAAGCTAGACCTGCCACCTGTCAGACGGACAATCAACTCAACCAAGGATGCTGATTTATGGGGTAAATTTGGCTGATAATTTTGTAAGACACACAGAGGAACTTTCTGTAGTCACAAAACCTAGGAAAAAGTCAAAGATACAATAATGGTAAAATGCAGCTTGATTCGGAAACTAATACCTTCTCACATTACCTTGAATATGAATTGAACCATTATACAATAAAATACAATACTCTGTTTATCCTGCAATAATGAGACTAAAGAGTCCTTTTACTCTCACAGTCTTTCGTTAGGAGGAGCTTTCAGGTGGTCTTTTGATAACTGACGCGAGACATTCCCATGGTGCACTAAGCATCTCCACCACTGGTTACTCAGTGCTCTGAATGCATTATGAATTTATTATGTCGCACATTCAACTTCTGTCAATATTGGACTATAATTTAACTTTTCCACCCTTCTCCCTCCCACCCCAGGTTTTGTTCTACATAAAATGTTACTCTTTCCTATACATTTACATTAACATTTACCTCTGTTACCTAAAACATTAACTTTTCACTTCCATTACCGAAACCATTTTCAACTTTCGTCAAGTTTCATACTTTATTCCTTAGTTCTATTATGTAGGTATGATATTATACACCTATACAATAGTCCTACACACTATAGGTACCTACTTGTATACCTATACTCACTTAAGTGATGGAAAAATGAACTTTTTGTAACGGTTATTTACCTACTAAGAAAAGTATTTAGCGTAGTTTGCCAAGGTTTTCTCAGACTTTTCCATTGAACGATTTATAGATCACATCTGAGGGACAAAAAGCTTTCTTCCATATTCCATATCATGAAGGTATCTATTCTCTATGAGTATAATATTGAGAGATGATTCATATACTCGTATACATTCAATTGTGAATAAACATTGCCTTTATAAGTTTATTTATAGCATAATCAAATCAATCAAATATGTGGTGAAATATGAAATTGAAAATCGATTTCTAAAAAAGCTTCAGATGTAAAAGAAATCTCATGGAGAGGAAGTGAGGGAGGGGGGGGGGGGGTCCATGACAAAGGTATAGGAAGGCAGGATGAGCAGCACGAAATCCAGTGTGCCGACGTTTGAACAGGACACGACAAAGTCATTTCCTGGA
Source organism: Bactericera cockerelli (assembly GCA_024516035.1). Classification (NCBI taxonomy): domain Eukaryota; kingdom Metazoa; phylum Arthropoda; class Insecta; order Hemiptera; family Triozidae; genus Bactericera; species Bactericera cockerelli. Next base: position 28,395,250 of record CM044956.1, read on the forward strand.
AAATATGATTCTTGTGAACCTTTTGTTAGAGAACTTTTCAAAAGTTTACTTCAGCTTTAACAAATGAGGAGAAAAATCTGGCGTGTTAAAAAAGTGTATTTTCAAAAAATGTACAGGGTGTAAGAAGAAGAGGTTTTTAAGAGAGAGAGAGAGAGAGAGAGAGTATTTAATTGAATGAAGTATTTAATACGGTATTTAATTGAATGAAGTATTTAATACGTATTGGAAAGATAGAAAAATAATAACCCAATGCATAAACCTAAATAATATTCATTTTAAATTTCACACTAAAATTTAATGAGTTCATTTCTGTATTAACCCCTTTCTTATCGAATTTTCATGTCAAGCAAATCAATGAAGGTTGGTAATAGAGACCACACTTGTGAATAAAATAAAATTATTAATTTCCAAAGAAGATGAAAATATTCAACAATGATATGATAACTAACCAACAAAGATCTAAAATAATTCTCACCAGAATCCACGTGATTTTGTGGGAACCGAGGGGACTCCCAGTGATTAGTACCCAATTAAGTACTTAATTATTCTAGCTACCGAGCTCTAAAATTTAATAATACAAAGTAAGGATTTTATAAATAAGGGTCCACCCATGCTGCATAAGGTAAGTGACACACGGATCACACAATAGACGTCTACAATACCTCGCTCTAATTAGTCTCCTAGCAGCCTATAGTGAAGGACGATGACAAAAATATTCAAGCACCACAAAATACAGAGATCTATGTGGGTACTAGGCCACAGTCGTCACCTTTTGTATTCTTCATCTATTTGATGAAATTCATCTAAGAATTTCCATGGAAATACATAGGTCGGTTGCTACATATGAAAATAAAAGGGTTGTGTGGCAGAGATTGCCATAGGCAATAACCCCGCCAGTTAGTTAGGATATCTGTAAATATTTTATGTATATTTTTTCTTCTCTTCTTGTTTATACTGTTTTCAAATTTCTATTTTAATTTTTATAATTACTTCTTTGTACATAATTATGTCCTATTAATAAACAATTCAATAATAATAATAATAATAAAGTTGTTCTATTTATTCCAAGTTCAAACATTCAAGATTAATCCCCCCAAAAACACCACTTCGTGGTTAAAAAGAGAAGAACGCCTCACTCAAAAAAATGATTATAATTAGCTAAAAATAAATGATATCAAATTGAGAACACCTTACCACCTCTCTTTCTATATCTCTGCACTCCTCTCTGAATTTATTCCTCTTATGTTTATCTTTCTTTATCCTTTCTAGGGGTCATTCCAAACTTGATTTCTCTTTAAATTTACTTGTTGCACGGCAATAAAAAATGGCGGTCGGAGTATGATTTTTCTGAACTTATTTGATTTGAATCGAGAAAATTACACCGCGACCGCCTTTTTTATTGCTGTGCAACAAGTAAATTTAAAGAGAAATCAAGTTTGGAATGACCCCTAGAAAGGATAAAGAAAGATAAACATAAGAGGAATAAATTCAGAGAGGAGTGCAGAGATATAGAAAGAGAGGTGGTAAGGTGTTCTCAATTTGATATCATTTATTTTTAGCTAATTATAATCATTCTTTTGAGTGAGGCGTTCTTCTCTTTTTAACCACGAAGTGGTGTTTTTGGGGGGATATCAGTTCTTTTTGTACGAAAATATAGGTTCATACCATACACTACTGAAACATTATGAATAACAAAAGTAAATAAGCTGGGAAAATGTGAATGTACCAAGTTTTCTTTTTTTTTAAGATATAGTTTTAGCAGTACGTATTTAATTTTTCTAAGGTCAATATGTATTTGGATCTTAGATTTGGCCCCCTGAGTCCCCAAAGTGAGTAAATAATATATAAATTTGCAATGCAAGACCTTTTGATTCTACACTCAACATGATTAGGTTTATCTTTCAATGCTAAATAGACCTTGAATCCTCCTATGAGGGACACTAAAACACCTGGATTTACAAATGCCAAAGAAATTAATTTGTAACCTTATCAAGGTGAGGTAATGAGTTCTCTCCCGTTGACCTTTTCTTACCCGAATTTTCTCCGGCTTGTTGCAAAGGTCACCACAAGTATCTCTCCCGGAAATAAGACCATGCTTTTTTACATTAGGTATTTAAGAAAATGAAAAATATAAAATTATCATTTTTATATAAGAATCGGCCTTTTATAAGGAAATCTTTTAAATCTCTAACTAATGAAAGGCAATGCCTTCAGTGTACAGTAGAGTTAGGTAAAATACATAGAAGACCATGCCTCAGGAATATAGTAGGGTTAGGGATAATACATAGAAGGCAATGCCTCGGGTTTATAGTAGGGTTAGGTAAATATATAGGCCATGCCTTGGGTTTATCATAGGGTTAGGAAAAATACATAGAAGGCCATGCCTCAGGTCTATATCAATGATTCCTAGGTGTTTCGATTATAATTTTTATGCTAGGCCTAAACTATGTAGGTATAAAATCAGGTAAAAATCCAAGCGACGCGACGGGAGACAATTTGGTGTTGATAAAACCATGAGCGGGAGAGAACTCGGTGGTGACGTCCCTTATCAATACCTCACGAGGTATGAGTGCACCCCGGACATAATGGACAGAGAAAAAAAACTTCCCTGAAGGGGATCGAACCCAAGTCATCATGCGTGCAAGCCTAGTATGCTACCCACTTGGCCAAAGTCAATACTTTGTCACAACTTTTAGTGAGTAGCATCGACATTATGAGAGCTGCATAATTCATCATATTTTATCTCCATCCAACCATGATTGTCCAAAATCAATCTCGTAATGCCGCCACAGGTCATTGTCTAATTCTGCAACTTCTAAAATTTTCCTCGCGAGGGTAATGGGGTCGTCATGAAGATCAAATATAAAAATCGGAAAAACAAAACAACGTTAAGCCCAAATTGAAAATATAGAGCTAAAAAATTTCGTCCCCGCCAGGATTCGAACCCATGCTGACTGGGTGGCAGGTGGAGCATGCTACCAATAGACAAAGTTGTCTTCTAAAGTAAAAGACGGAAAATAAACTAAGTTAAAACTTGGAAACTTAAACAATAAAATTTTGCAGTGAGAGAGCGAGGTCATCTCGAAAAATACATACTGGCCAAGATCTGACCACTAAGCTAAGGATTCGAAGGTACCTACCCGCCAAAGAAAATGAAAAGGCCACCAGGTGCCACCCAGTGGACCGGATGAAGGAATAAAATCAATAAATTTGGTATCTGCTCATCAAGATCTTTCATTTGATACCACTTAAGATTAGTATTATCCTTCAATTCCCGATTTGGGCTCCCAAAACCCGAGGCCGCCCAAATGGGCCGCCCGCTTATAATTTAGAATTTTTTTTTGGTCCGGGCTCATCTCCATTATATCTTGATCACTTTAGACACCTCACTTAATCTTCAGTGCCAAGTTAAAGACACGAAGTCGGGTCTCAAAGGATCCGTATGAAAAAAAAACAGAAAAAAAAAAAAAAAAAAAAATGAATCTTTTCATGTCTTTCACGATTGTTGGTGGGTCTCGAAAATAGGGTTCCCGGTGGCCTAGAAAGTCAAACAAAGTGTCAAATCAACTTACTTTTCAACGTAGAGCCCATTTCTGCAATAAAAATCGCGATTTTTGAAATTCATGTTGCACTTTTCGCTGGCTGAAAGTACATGAAATGCATGGGAACTATATTTTCCGTAACCTTACACTCTGCCGGGCTGTCTCTTTCTTTGTATAGGCGTTCTTCACACCTCGGCCGAGGTGTTTGATTTCAGTTTCAAAGTTAAATCATAATAAAATTGAAGATACCACAGAGTTTTCAATGTAATACACAAATTGTCTTTTAAACTGTCTGGATTTGAAAATCACATCACAATCCCAAAAGAAAAGGAATCCCTGGCTTTACAAGAGTAAGAGGAAAAATGGAAATATTTTACACCAAATTGAAACAAAAACATAAAATATCATTTAGATAAGGCGAGGAATACAAATGAGGGAGAAAGAGGAGGAGGAGGAGGAAGAATAAAAGTAAGAATGTGAACAAGTGGTGGCCACGAATAATAATGCTAAGTAGTGCCAGTGGAGGTGAAACATGGAAACGAAATAAGGAAATACGAAAAGGAAATGGAGGAGAGGAACTGTCAAGGAAATGGAGGTGGGATGAGGAGGAGTTCAAGCTCTATGCAAATGCTTCTTGTCCTAAACTATGGGGGGGTGAGGAGTGATTTGAGTGTTTGGAAGAAGATTTATTGGGCCAAGTTTTATTTCGGAGGAGCGGAGGACGAAGACGTCTGGTAAGCTAAGTGAGCAATTTTTCTTACTTTCATAGGAGTTTCTGCTTTGTCTTCAGTAGAAATTTCAGACTCATCTAACTCTGCTTACTCTGACGATTATTCGCCCATTTCAGGAATTTAGAACAGAATAACATAATCCTGCCATCAATTCGACGTGAAGGAGGAGGGAGGGTAGGTTTCGCGAGAAGTATACGCATGTAATGTAATAATTCACACAATGTGACTGACACAAATAACCGATTAGAAAGATATCAAGTGGTTAAAATAGCTTGAAAAATTCCCTGTTAGTAGTAGGGTAGTCGAAAGCAAGACTGGGACGTTACAGAATTTATCAATATGTGGTAGCAACTAATATCCACCCTATAAGTTCTCTCTCTCATGGTCTGGATTAGGATCACTGTACTCATCACCTGAGAGTTGTTGATGTCTCCCCATCTGTCATCTGCCTTACAGCGTCACCCATACCTGAATACATTGCCTAATGAGTCCCATCTCTCCACACTGATGCTTTCATTTACATAAAACACCACAGTTCAAATATCTCTCAATATCTTGTCCATATTTTCTCTATTAAGCCACAAATCAGAGCAGGAGATAGAGTAGGTACTGCATACAAATGAAAGATGAACCATCGTGGAAGTAGATAATGTAGCTCAACACACAAATAAATGTTGGTTTTCCCCATGTTCATGTTACAGAGTTTGATAGTTTATCTCGTTCTTGCGCTTTCAAATCCTCTCTATTTCCGTAATACTTATTCTATGTTATAATTCTGAAAGTCAGGAGAGTCACTGGGACCTAAATTTTTCTTGTCTTTTGCCAAATAGTATAAAGCAAATTAATTTGATAAACCACTAGTTAGTTGGTTATGTCTCTTAACCTCACGTATCATTCGATACTCCTTTAGCTTGAATTAAAAAACCAGTTAACTACTTACATTAACCTTAAAAATTCTAGTATAAGTGGTCATCCGAAAAGTTCTAAGTTCGCTGGGGGTTGCTTATTTTCTGTGATCTTATGAGAACTGGTGTATGCAACGCTGTTTTAATTATTTAATGCCCAAATGCATTCATCTCAAGTTTTCTTATTCCTGGATGGAATGGCTAAATAACTCAACACCTGTATTTCCCTATCTGCTCATTTATCAGGCAAGAGGCAAGACTACACCACCCTACGACCACACAACCGGATTTGCTAATAAATGTTCACGGGCTGAACAGAACTAGTTTCGTCTTGAATTCTTGATACAAAACGTTTTTCGTCATTTGCCACTGCTCAAAAACAAAATCTTCATCTCCGTCAGCCCACAAGCACAAACATGTTAGACCTGTAAGATGATGGTCCAAGTCTGTGCTTTTTTTCGTGGGAATCCCACAACAGGAAACTTGTCAAATGCGAGAATCCTAAATTCTTTTGTTTCTCTGTCTCCTACCTATTAGTAACTGATGGAGTAATTATGTGTACAGAGATTCATTTTGTTTATTCGATGTACTCATGATATTAGATACGTAGATTATGCATGTATATCACAGGTAATGAACTAACTACATACACAGTTCATGTTGGTTGTATACAAGTATGTAGGTATGTACAATGTACATAATAATTATGTATATGTATTAAAGGTATAAAACCATAATGGATTATTGTATATTTTACTACAGTAACAATAAGATAATAATATTGCTAACTAGGTAACATAAAACTTACACAGTAACAGGAAAAGCACCCAAATTGGCCTCTCCTAGCAAAATCAAATGTTAGACTCCAGAGACTCTAGACATATTGAAGGAAAATTTTGGTAGCAAAAAGGTAATAGGAAAAAAAATAGAACTTGCTTTTCTTGACTTTAATATTGATTCAAAAACTCTTCCACAAAATTAAACAGGCTCAAAATGGCCTAGCTTAAGTTTATCAGTAAATTTGGTTTCCCTCAATACATAACTATTCACTACTTAAGACTTGAAGGGCAACGTGTTGACTAGCTCAGAAATATATATAACAAGAGAAAGTGCTGGTGCTCCATAGTTTTTGTAATTCAAAGAAATTATGTTCGGAAATATGCATCAACATTTTCGGCAAAATTTCAAAAGGATACTTGGGCAAGGCGAGTGCTCAATCAATCTCTGTCCCTTACTTTGAATAATAATTGATGGTAGGCGACTTTAGAAGAAAATTGTGAAGATGTGGGGAGGATAAAGATGGATAACTTTTCAATCAATAAAAAGAAAAGGGGGATTTGGGGGAGAGAGAGAGAGAGAGAGAGAGAGAGAGAGAGAGAGAGAGAGAGAGAGAGAGAGAGGAGATATGTATAATCACAAGAGAAAAATAAAGGCTGTTGTAAATATTCAACAGGAAGGTTTGCGAGGAAAAATTCAAACACAATTAAAATAAAACACAAATCTCTCTGTTCTCTCAAAAAAAGTGAAAAATGAAATTCAAAATTCATAGTTGAGAAAATTTAATACATTTCTCTCCTCCCCTGTTACTTCTCTCACTGTTTGAGAAATGGAAAACCTTTGACTCGGTAGATGAGCTTTTGTTTTGTTAAGGAAGAGAAGGTAGAGCGAGGGAGAGAAAGTGCACTTAGTTAATGTGAAAAACATGTTGCTGGCAATACATATAGAGGAAGAGACTGATATAATGGAGGAAGCAAGAGAGAGAATGAATTAAAAAATGAAAAGTTAGTTCTGTTCAGAAAAGACAGAGAAAAACTTGAATATCTTCAAGAGTGACTGCCTTCATAAGGAGAGAACACTTAGGGCACATCAGTGACACACACTGTTACAACAAGTGGGACGGACATTCGGTAATGCTTGTGTGTGAACATACATAAATATTCAATAAGTTACAAGACATGGACCAGTTCATTATAGTTAAAATATTTTCACTGGCGGTTATGGGTCGGTTAGCATTAATACTGCATGATAATATTAACACTTACCACATGATGATATTGGTCCATGCACTTAGCTCTCTGCTTACCCCTTCAATAAAATTTATTACAAAACTTAAAGTACCTAATCAAAGACTTCGTATAGATGGACCCGCCATCTTCTATCTCTCAAATGCAATATCAGTGAAGATCATTTCGCGTGGTGCTTACATTAAAATGGTGCTTAGTTACACGAGAAATTTCAACAACAACAAAAGTAACAAAGGAGGTTATGTAATTTTTATAGATTATTCCTCTTTAAAGTGAATTAAATTATCATATTGACTACTATCATTTTCAAATGGCATACATAATTATATTATTTTAGGTAGAGCATAAATTTGACCAATATAAATAAACTAATACCATATAAAAATAATTTAAAGGAACTTGAATTCGTAAATAGCGCGACGTCATATTTTCCAACGTTAGCAACAGTGCCGGACGCAAAATTTTAGAACTTGAAAGTGCCGGGTTTTAGCTAGTCTCTATTATGAAGATTTAAGTTTAGTATTGATGAACGACAGGACAGAGCGATTTTCCGAGTAAGAGGAAAGTGGAGTGTAAAAATATATATGGTAAGAAAGTTGGAGTAAGAAAATACCATGATCCTATCAATTGAAATATCAATAAATAGGATATTGAAATTTTTGAAGAAGAAGAAAATGGAAATCAATTAGCTGATAGTGTAGGTACCCATTATTAGGAGGGGGTGAGGCCGTCTGACAACACTGCGGATGGAGTTTCCTGATCAGCCTGAACACGCACGTGGAGATTCATTTCCCTCCTCAACACACAAGAACTAAACCGAACTGTGATGGCACGTTTGTAAAAAATATACTGAAAAATGTAGTCCGAAAAACTCGCACTGACGTACGAACAACTTACCGAACAAAATGCCAAAGATGAACTAAACTCTGAAAGCAAACAAGCCCAGGCTAAAACAACCGAACAAAAAGAGCAAACTGTACACCTATCAATAGGACACATAATGGAAATAGTGGAAACAAAACAAAAATCGTAACAAGAAACAACAAAACCTCCACAACAATAATATATGGAACAATACCGGACCAATGATGCAAAATATAATTTGTGTACATTGATATTTATGTTTTGGAAAGAAAAATGCTTAGAAAATCTGTGTTGCTTGTCTAAATAGGTAGTAGTAGGTCTTGCATTGAGAGGCGTCTCAATGAGATGTATTATACAATTGAATACTTTTGAATATCGTTGCGTGAACACTGCAAGAGAGCAGTTGTTGAGCGCATCAGAGCATTGACATTGGATTCATTCATACTGAAAGTTTAGGAAGATACAAAGAAAATTCTAACGCCACCATTTCTTGAAAGAGGCTTTGAAATTTCAGATAATGAGAAAATATTTGATGCCAAAATGTCTCATAATCTCATTTCCAAGTGAAGGTCCAACTTTCCATTAAAGAGATAAAGAAAGCTGATCTGGCTTTTAATTATGTTGATATAATAGTTGATTTAATAACCGAAGATTTGTAGTGGTAACAAACAAGCCTCTGTATAAATAGTTAATATATGAATACTTTGAGTCGAAATGGAGGAGCCTCTTTATAAAGTTTCATCGGTATCGCATCATTTTTAAAATCGTTCACAGTAGTTCTAATATTCAGTACTATTTTATTTCACTTTCACAATATGCATTACTCATACATGTCACTCCTCATTTAACCTCACAAAGTATGAGAGAATTAATAGCTAGGAGATATTCGCACCTGAAGTTCTCGTATGTGAACTGAGTGTAGTACCAACTGATCATGGAGGCTAGTTGTGACAATATTGCCAAATAAGAAACAGAAGCTTCATTTGGACGTCTCGTATTGAGACGAATTGAAACCAAATCAAACACCTCGGCCGAGGTGTGAAGAACGCCTATACAAAGAAAGAGACAGCCCGGCAGAGTGTAAGGTTACGGAAAACATAGTTCCCATGCATTTCATGTACTTTCAGCCAGCGAAAAGTGCAACATGAATTTCAAAAATAGCGATTTTTATTGCAGAAATGGGCTCTACGTTGAAAAATAAGTTGATTTGACTCTTTGTTTGACTTCCTAGGCCACCGGGAACCCTATTTTCGAGACCCCCCAACAATCGTGAAAGACATGAAAAGATTCATAATTTTGTTTTTTTTTCTGTTTTTTTTTTCATACGGATCCTTTGAGACCCGGTGTCTTTAACTTGGCACTGAAGATTAAGTGAGGTGTCTAAAGTGATCAAGATATAATGGAGATGAGCCCGGACCAAAAAAAAATTCTAAATTATAAGCGGGCGGCCCATTTGGGCGGCCTCGGGTTTTGGGAGCCCAAATTATGAATTGAAGGATAATACTAGTCTTAAGTGGTATCAAATGAAAAATCTTGATGAGCAGATACCAAATTTATTGATTTTATTCCTTCATCCGGTCCACTGGGTGGCACCTGGTGGCCTTTTCATTTTCTTTGGCGGGTAGGTACCTTCGAATCCTTAGCTTAGTGGTCAGATCTTGGCCAGTATGTATTTTTCGAGATGACCTCGATCTCTCACTGCAAAATTTTAATGTTTAAGTTTCCAAGTATTAATTTAGTTCATTTTCCGTCCGTTTCTGTAGAAGATAACTTTGTCTATTGGTAGCATGCTCCACCTGCCACCCAGTCAGCATGGGTTCGAATCCTGGCGGGGACGAAATTTTTTAGCTCTATATTTTCAATTTGGGCTTAACGTTGTTTTGTTTTTCCGATTTTTATATTTGATCTTCATGACGACCCCATTACCCTCGCGAGGAAAATTTTAGAAGTTGCAGAATTAGACAATGACCTGTGGCGGCATTACGAGATTGATTTTGGACAATCATGGTTGGATGGAGATAAAATATGATGAATTATGCAGCTCTCATAATGTCGATGCTACTCACTAAAAATTGTGACAAAGTAGTGACTTTGGCCAAGTGGGTAGCATACTAGGCTTGGGTTCGATCCCCTTGAGGGAAGTTTTTTTTTCTCTGTCCATTATGTTCGGGGCACACTCATACCTCGTGAGGTATTGATAAGGGACTTCACAACACCAAATTGTCTCCCGTCGCGTCGCTTGCATTTTTACCTGATTTTATACCTACATAGTTTAGGCCTAGCATAAAAATTATAATCGAAAACACTAGGAATCATTGATATAGACCTGAGGCATGGCCTTCTATGTATTTTTCCTAACCCTATAATAAACCCAAGGCATGGCCTTCTATATATTTACCTAACCCTATTATAATCCCGAGGCATTGCCTTCTATGTATTATCCTTAACCCTATATACTATATTCCTGAGGCATGGCCTTCTATGTAATTTACCTAACTCTACTAAACACTGAAGGCATTGCCTTTCATTAGTTAGAGATTTAAAAGATTTCCTTATAAAAGGCCCATTCTTATATAAAAATGATAATTTTATAGTTTTCATTTTCTTAAATACCTAATGTAAAAGAGCATGGTCTTTTTTTCCGGGAGAGAAACTCGTGGTGACCCTTGCAACAAGCCGGAGAGAATTCGGGTAAGAAAAGATCAACGGGAGAGAACTCATTACCTCACCTTGATAAGGTGATTACAAATTAATTTCTTTGGCATTTGTAAATCCAGGTGTTTTAGTGTCCCTCATAGGAGGCTCCGAGGTCTATTTAGCATTGAAAGATAAACCTAATCATGTGGAGAATAGAATCAAAAGATCTTGCATTGCAAATTTAGATATTATTTACTCACTTGTGGGACTTAGGGGGCCAAATCTGTGATCCAAGTACATATTGACCTTAGAAAAATTAAATACGTACTGCTAAAACTATATCTTAAAAAAGACAACTTGGTACATTCACATTTTCCCAGCTTATTTACTTTTGTCATTCCTAATGTTTCAGTAGTGTATGAACCTATATTTTCGTACAAAAAGAACTGATATCCCTCCAAAAACACCACTTCGTGGTTAAAAAAAGAAGAACACCTCACTCAAAGAATGATTATAATTAGCTAAAAATAAATGATATCAAATTGAGAACACCTTACCACCTCTCTTTCTATATCTCTGCACTCCTCTCTGAATATATTCCTCTTATGTTTATCTTTCTTTATCCTTTCTAGGGGTCATTCCAAACTTGATTTCTCTTTAAATTTACTTGTTGCACGGCAATAAAAAATGGCGGTCGGAGTATGATTTTTCTGAACTTATTTGATTTGAATCGAGAAAATTACACCGCGACCGCCTTTTTATTGCTGTGCAACAAGTAAATTTAAAGAGAAATCAAGTTTGGAATGACCCCTAGAAAGGATAAAGAAAGATAAACATAAGAGGAATAAATTCAGAGAGGAGTGCAGAGATATAGAAAGAGAGGTGGTAAGGTGTTCTCAATTTGATATCATTTATTTTTAGCTAATTATAATCATTCTTTGAGTGAGGCGTTCTTCTTTTTTTAACCACGAAGTGGTGTTTTTGGAGGGATTTACATAACAATGTGTACGAAAACATGGATATTAAGTTAGAGGACTAAACTAGAAAAAGTTGTCTAGTTCCCCAGCTTACATAGCAGATAAGTTATATACAGGGTGGGCCAAGAATTCGTTAACATTTAAATGTAACTTACCGCGAAAACTATTGCCGCGCGGGGCGCGGGCGCGGGCGGCGGCACTAGCTCGCTTCTTGGAAATTTACATGGTTTCGACAAGATGGAGCCACGTGTCACACATCGAACGAGTCCTTGCCGGTGGTCAAAGACATGTTTCCGGAAAAGCTGATATCCAGACGTGGTGACATCCTATGGCCACCCAGAAGTCCAGATCTATCCCCAGCAGACTTCTTTTTATGGGGTTATTTAAAGAGTCGTGTCTACATTGATAAACCGAATACACTGCGTCAACTTAAAGAAAAAATCATCGAAGAGATGTCGGCGATCTCGCGGTCTCTTTGCAGAAGAGTATTTGAAAACTTCAGGACTCGCTTAGATGAGTGCAAAAACCGAAACGGTGGTCTTTTAGACGAAATAATTTAAAAAAAAATAAATTACAACGAATTAGCTTTCTCGTAAGTAAACGATTTCTAAAATATGTTAAATGGTTTTTTTTATACGATTTTTTCAAATGTTAACTAATTCATGGCCCACCCTGTATGTATAATATGTTTTCCGTTATCGTAGACTCTGCCGCACTGTCTCTTTGGGGCGTTCTTCACAAATCGGCCGAGGTGTTAGATTTATTGATAGCAGAGTTCCCAAGAAATTGTTGGAAACAGAATATAAGAATGAGTCTATAGCAAGGAATAAAGTAAACATGCAAATTGGACCCTCCCAAAAATAGTTAAAACACCGTTGGATATTTCGCTCTACTCAAATTTCTAACCGCCAGCTCACTACTTTAGTGATCATAAGATGTAATTAAATCCTGATTAAGGGAGGCTTCCGTTGATCCTAAGTGAAATACCTCTATGATTATACAAAAATCTTGAAAAAAATCTCCAGTTTCAGGTTGGATTTACATTATTTCCTTCCATTCAGGATATCTCGAATAACAAAGCAGGGGTCTGTTACACGAGGATAAGAAAGGTAACCCTGAGTTTGGCAAAATATTACTCAATGAAATTCTGGAACGTAGCAAAATTATCCAAATCCTAGATTCTCAGGTCAGGACAAGAATTTTTCATTCTGAAATTGAAATTAAAACCCATTTCGGTTTTACGAGAAAAGAATTAAAGTCAGTTGAGGTAGGTATCAAGCAATAAAAAGCACAAAATTTCTTTGAATAATAATCGGAATTCGGGAGAAATTCTACAAACCACTGTCTCAGCATTCTATCAGCTCGGCGTTGCAATTAAGTAATCAGCATCAACCGACATAAACTACTGACTATTGACATGTAACTTGGTTAGTGTCCAGACATGTAACTTGGTTAGTGTCGAAATGATGAGTGCCTCTGTTAGCTCACTGAAATGCCCTGACCCTCCAAGAAATTGGATTGTTGAAGTAATCCTGAAACAGTACAACTGTAATAAGTAAATACGAAGAAGCTTTAAATAAATAAATAGGAAAAAATCGTAATTCTGATGGAGTTTTTCCGTTCAAATTCTTCATTTTGAATAGATATTAATACTTAGGAGAAAACTTCTGGGTACAACCCTTCAATGAACCTACTGTACAGTGCACCTGTATACAATATGAATACCTACATATTTCACATCCATTAAGTCTATAAAGATACATTCTACATATTAAAAGCGTAAATCTAGAATTTGAAGTCCTCAAAAGTTGGCGATATTTCTGATATAAACATATCAGTATGACTGCCATCTTTCCGTTTAAGATTCAAATGAGGAAACAAGAAACTGCATTTTAGTATGAATGAAATCCTTAAACAAAATAACACATAAAATGTTCTGGAATAAATTTCATTAAAATAATTTTATTTCTCATGGAGATCTCCAGTTTTGTGCGTGCAGAGAACTAGTTTCTCACACAAGTGAGAAGACCAGGTAAATCTTTTCAGGAGCTGAGGGTGGCAGGTTGTGCAGGGGCATCTCAAGTTTTTCTGGTGGGCTTTTTCACATCTTCCATTTGCTCTGCCAAAGACTTCATGCATTGCTTCCTCCAAATTTCTTACATTTTAAATTTAGAACAAAAGGAGTTGAAATTACTATGAGAAAACTAGGAAGTTTCAAGACAAAAAAAATTAATCCACTCATAAGGGAATAAAATATGCTTAAAAAAAGTGGACTTCCCTCTGTGGATGGTTCCTGGATGGCTATTTCATTTATGAAATCCTGGTTCTATGGAACTCGTGCTAAGTTGGCAGGTGACTCCAACAATTGATAGAAAAAACAGTTTTGATCTCTAGCATTTATTAAAATTAAAGTAGCACATTATAATTATTGTATTATTAAAAGTAAAAACTACTTCCTTGAATAATAATTATGCTTATAGTTGTTTAGCATTCTATGAATGACATCAGCAACACCTGAGTTGCGACAGACTCAATCCAAACCTCCAACCCCAGCCTCCCTCAATGTTTCACAAAAGAGTAAGGTAATTTATTTTTAATTGACATTTGAGTTTTACAAAGCCAAGGTGAAACGTGAAACCCACCTGTGGTGATCCCGATCCTGAGAGACAGCATTGCGCCAACTTTCTAGAACCAAATTTAATGATAAATCTGATGGTTCTTCTGTCCTTTTTTCGCTTTTTATGGGTTTCTATTTTTACTTTGAATTGTGAATGCACATAATTCAGGATTTGACAAATAAAAATCATCCAGATTTTTCACATTTTTTATAGGTATGTTTATAGGGATTTTATTACTTTAACCTTGGATACAAAGGACGGGATTATTTTAATAACATTGTAAGTAAACCTACATCAAGTTCATTATGTTGGGATTTCAATGTATGTGTATTATCTGTATATCTTGTACTATATTAAAGAGGTTTTTATCAACTTTACGTGCACGGCACATTTTTCAACTTTAATGTGAACTGATTTCACTAACTTGAAATTCATAAGTAATAGTTGGTACTGTTAAAAATAAAGTTTTGAAAGAACTAGGGAAAAAAACACTTCTTCCGTTTTGAGACATGGAATAGGTAAACTTATCTGAGCGCACGACAGTGCGCTAGGCCATGTTCCAGCGAGCACGGCAGTTTATCTTTACAACCACCGATTCACCCGGTTTTTCACACCTTTATATCTTTGGTTCTGTTGTCCATGGAGCTATGAAATTTGGGTACAAAGGTTTTCCTAATATCACTAAAAACACGCTGAAATCTTCAAGAGTATGAAAAAATACTTTCAGAGGAACATTCAGAGGACGGTAATTTTAACATTTGCAATTATGTAATTGACTGACTGCTTCACTGACTGACTGATAGATTATCAAAATTATGAGGCACGAGACTACCTAGAAAACCGGAACATTTGCATTGCAACTGTTCTAAAAAGGTGTCGTTTTAGGGAGCATAGGTATATGCGCCGTTGTGGACAGTTTTCAAATATTTTTTTTCTGTTTGAAACGGTGAAATTTCATATGTTGATCTGGAATTATGTAAACGTAATAATAAAAATATGAAAACAGTCATTTTGGAGTCGGTTCAGGGAGCATATTTGGTCGAAGCATAGATATGTTTAAAATGAAAACCCAACTATTTGTACAGCATAAATCTTGCAAGACTTTCGAAGAGATAATAACTATTTTAAAATAGAGGCAAAAATGACACAACAGAATCGGTTTGGGGAGTACAAATTTGGTCATAAACTTACTCCATACTGAACTCGTGATTCTTGTAAACTTGAACAGAAGGGAATAATTACTACACTAAGCAAAACAAAATAGGGGCCACCTGTATTTTCTAAGATCATCGTGTATAGTACACCTTGTATTGAAAGTTTATTCATGTTATCTTACTTATCTTGTTAATTAGACGTTCAGGTATGAATTGTGGCCTTACTTGAATAAATGGCATGAGTTAAATATCATTATTTGAGATAATAATCAAAACAGTTAATATTCCTATCTCGAACGGTTTGGTTGATTACCTTAATATTTTTTCTTAATAACTTTTCCTCTTGATTTAAAGTCACTTTTAGTGTTTCTTATCGACATGCCGAGGGTTCGACACCATTTAGGTCAAGAATTTCGTATCAGAGCCGTAACTCTACTTAAAGAGGGCCTTTCTCAGCGGAGTGTGTCCAACAGGCTTCAAGTGTCACGGCGACCCATTCAAAATCTATGGAGTCGTTACCAAGAGACTGGAAATTTATCAAGAAGACCAGGAAGTGGGAGACAGCGCTCAACCACTGTGAGAGAAGACCGATTTATAGCCAGGACAGCCCTGCAGGAACGGTTCACATCCGGCCCCCGCGTACAAATGGACCTCCAGGAGTACTCGAACACAGTTGTAAGTGATCAAACTATTCACAATAGATTGAGAGAGGTACAAATTCGCTCTAGAAGAAAAGTTCGTAAACCTAAACTTAGTTCTGGACACCGCGCTGCAAGATTAAGGTGGGCTAGAGAACACCTGTACTGGACTGATGAGGAATGGAAGTGTGTGCTCTTCTCGGATGAATATATAGTGAAATTTGAAAGTGACGATAGACGTATTTGAGTGTTCCGATGCTCAGGAGAGAAGTTTCAGAGCTCTTGTAATCATGAAGCAGATCCTCATGGGGGACCAAGTGTTATGGTGTGGGGTGGCATCAGTAGCAGAGGGAAAACCGATCTGGTTTTCCTTGTTGACGAAACGGTAACCTCTCAACTTTGTGTGGATAATGTCATCGTTCCCCATGTGCTTCCATTTAGCGAAAGAACCGGGCCCAACTTTATCTTCATGCATGATAATGCCCGCCCCCATACGGCAAGAGCCATTGTTGAGGTATTTCAAGCAGCGGGGATCAGAGTTCTCGGCTGGCCAGCGATAAGTCAAGACTTCAATCCTATTGAACATGCATGGGATTACCTTAAGAGGGAGATTAAAACCCTAAAAGACCAGATCCAGGCTCAAGATCAGCTCATGGAGATGTTAACAGCTGCATGGAACAAGATTCCGGAAGAGCGCATCCATGTACTCATCCAAAGCATGCCAAGAACAGTCCAGTCATGTGTAACACATCGTGGAGGTCACACTCGGTACTAAGGAGCCGATAAATTTCAATTCCTTCTTGGTATGCTGTTGTGATGGTTGAACAAGCGTCTTAACTTTTATTCTCAAGTTTGCTTTAAAACGACCATTTTCAAAAAATAAATAAAAATCTTGATTTTTTTAAATAAAAACTCGTTTGTTTTTATCAAAATAGTTAGAGAAGGATATATATTGGAGTAATTTCAACCTTTTATTTCATATTTAAACCTATACATTTGAAGTAGTAGGTCTGAATCTTTAAAAATACTTGTGGCCCTTATTTTGTTTTGCTTAGTGTACTTATACAGCATAAAGTGTATCGCCTCATTAGATGAGAGAAGTTGATGGTAAACATGTATGGAGTCTTAATGTTTAGTGCGGTGTCCTTAGCACTAGGATTATTGGACCGTACTTCATCGATTGCATTGCGGATAAAATGTTATTCCTCTCTTTTGCTGACTTCAGATTTATGAAATGATGTAGATTTGTAGAAGTCATGTAAGACATGTAGGTATATCTCAAAGTGTATCTCCCCTCAATATCGAAAGTATTAAGGCAAGTATACAAAATATATAATTTATGAAATGCTCTAATGTAAATCCACAGTTCAAACTTAGTTTAAATTATAGATTAAATTCGTGTTAAAAAAGATCTTTTCACCCACAAAACAGAGAGGAAAAGAAATGAGGTTTGAACACTTTATTGACTTCATTACAAATAGAGAAAAACTATTGACAGTTTGAAAAGAAATAAATTAACAATTCACCACGCTCGGTTCTATTTGTATTCCCAATCCTCTCATTATTGAATATCAGGACAGGTGGGTGAAACCTTTGTGCTGGCAGGGATTTCTAATCATCTCATCTAAAATACAGATCTGTTTGTCAATGAAACACTTGATCCTTCGAAATCCTTGGAAAATGTCATTGATTCAAGTAGTGCTGCTAGACCTTGTGGATTTTTATTTCAAGGTTCTCAGATTAACAAAATATTGAATGTGTGTAATAAATTTAAAAAAAATAACATTAATTACACATGCATGTATCCTCAATTTACTCAATTAGATTTCTTTAATCAAAGAAAAAATGTTTTTTATTGCCTTATTTTTAAGAACAGGTGCCTAGTGCCCATGGAATATATTTTCATAATGCATGGAAGTACATATTTATGTGTGAATTTATATAATTAGTCTTATAGTATGGAAAACTCTTAATATGAAATGTAAAGGTCTACAAGACAATAAAAACTTTGAGGGTAGGTTGGTCCTTATAAGTTTAGTATAGGTACCTGCTCACAGTATAACTAGAGATAGTTCGGATAATAAAATGAAGTTTACGATAGGAAGCATTTAAATATCGGGCAAGGGATTTATTAGATATTTTTTGAGGAATCAACAGTTGTTTTACACCTAGTATGTATAAATCAGGCCCACCAGGACTAGCCACGTACGGACAAGGGTCATTGAATTGGATCGGAAAATACTCCTGCAGATCAGTTGTCTGTTGACTGACAAGGTTTTACTTACGTCCAACAGGGTGCGGTAGATTCCACATACATATTTATACATACATGGACTTCGCGAATGTCATACATGTTCTGCACCTAGCAAAGTTACATTTTCAGAAAATCCAGTTTTTGTATATCTGGCCCCTCGCTCTAGAAAGCACTCTCAATCTCATAAGGTACTATAATGTCTCGATTTTATAATTATTCTGATCAGCATTAATGTCATGCTAATAACACAGGATTAAATTTAAGATATGTCAGACTATAGTGCGCCGGTCGCCGTGATAGGTTGACAATATGAGGGAGGTCCTGGTGGTCTGGATTATCTTTAAATTTATCCTGTTTAATAATTCGGCTCTGAAACTTGGCTTATTTTCCTGGATTATGGTTTCCTAAGAAAACGGGATGGACTCGACTATCGGCTTATTCGCCAAGCAAGAACTCCTTGGGTACATTTTATTTGCCGTTGCATCCTGTACTCTGTAACATTGAGAGCGCATGGTGCGTTGTAATCATTACTACAAGTGTTATCATCATTATTAATGACGTAACTCCGCCAAGTATCGATCAGATCCCGGAGTATGTCGAATCGGAATTGCCACGCTGTGGCGCCTAGGTCTGTCTGGTGGACCTGTACTGAGGAGTTAATGAGTTCCTGGCTCTGCGGTGCCGCCGCCCTTGCACACTGGCCGCGGAGGAATTCCTGGCGGCGCCATGGTGGCTGAGTGGAAAACGTGAGAATATTTAAGGGCTGAGGACATTGGCGGCGAGATGTGCAGGGGATTTGGAACTGGCAAAGTGTGCCGGGGATTCAGACATAGATGAAGTTTATCGTATTGTAGATACGGAGATGATTGTAATGGAATGTATAAGACTTTGCTAATATATTATTTTAAATCAACAAGATGACAACATTTATTAGTAAAAAAATTGCTTCGTCTGGACAGCATCTGGTAGTGAGCCAAAGATGCTGGCCGCATTGCCCCTCTGTATGTCCAGGGAAAAACTTGCGGGTGTCAACTGTTTCCATCGTGGCTTTCTTCCCATTTAGACTTTACTTGTAGCAATTATTGTTGTAAAACATCTTAACTGGTATTTTGGCACTAAAAATTGACTATCCAAAGAAATGCGTGTGTGCATGAAAACATAATATGAATAGGAGAAAATAAGTGCTTGGTGGTTTTCTCCCAATCAGATATAGCTGTTTTGATAGAACAACTTGATTCATTGGAAGACAATCACTAAACACTTATTTCCTATTTACTTGTTTTCAAACATGCATTTCTCTTTCAGGAGTTTTACATGATTATTATTAAATGTCTTATAGGTGGAATGGTCTTTCTCAAATCCCTTTAATCTCAATTAATGTTCCAAAGTAAAAATGACAATAAATTTGTAATTTAAGCAGATTATTGATGAAGTTCACAAAAATCTGTTGCTCTGTAGCAACAAGAAATACCACTTGAGTAGGTAACAATATACAGATCATTTCCTAGTTTATAATTGACCCCCTCCCTAGACTGGCCTATACCCTGATTAAAGAAATTTGAAGTCAATAAGATTTAAGAATCACTAATGCTATTACCAAAACAAATTGTCATTCCCGTGGTGTTCCTATCCATTGAATTGTCCTACCACCCAAGTGTTCACATCACCACCTAGGGGACCAAGATCTGAAAATTCTGCGAAAATTCCATCGAGTCATTCATTTTCAAAATGGGTTGTAACCAAATAATTTCTCCCCGTTCACCAAATCGGATTTCTCAAAATCAATCACAACCAAAGTATCAAGCTGCGTCAAATGCATTTTAGTCTTCTTTCTTTATAAATGGAACTGAAAATGTCACCTTTAGGTCACCTGATGTGTAAAATACGAGATTTCTATATCCGGGACGGAGAGCCATCGAATGCGAATGATAGATCTAAATGTATTGAGTCATTCTCAAACTGAAAAGTCACAGGGAGGCGGTGTTTTTGATGGCAGGAAATCCTTGGCAGAGAACTGTTTAATGAAATGCAGTTCGGAACGAGAAAATGTTTCAAAGGTGGACGTGAGAGCTATGATAAAATCAATCAGAAACACCTGGAGGGATTTCACATTTCTAATTAGATTTCCTGTGCGGTGCCGGCAATTCCTGTCCACATAATTTATCACTGCTGAATGAGGAAAACTCAAATGTGAATACTTACTCGTATGTTCTTTCCATATCGAGTTTCTGCTCCGAGACTTAAATAATTGGAAGTTATCATGCTTCCGAGTTTTTCTGTATATGCATCAGAGGTACCTACATTACCTAATCACAGAGTTTAGTTTATATCATGCTTCATCAAGCTAGCTAGTTTCTACATTCTACAATACATTATTAATGTTAGATAAGTACTCGCGGCGTATATGAAAATTACTTTTTTGAAAGCAAATATAAACTTTCTTTAAACGATGGTTAAAGATTGTATTGAACCAGCGACTTTGGAATTTTGGCACATTGAATACACCACTTTTCGAAAGATAGATTGGTTAATGGTCGCAGGTTTGAATTCTCTTGAGCTTGAGGCTGGGTGAGTGGGTAGCCTGATTGTGAGATTCCAGCAATGTAGAGTAAGACCCCTCTATTCCCTCCATTAATTACGTCAAAAATTAAAATATCAGATAGAGAGAGAGAGAGAGAGAAAAAAATTACGAGAGAGAGAGAGAGAAAAAATTACTTCAAACGAACTGCGTAAACTAAAACTGGTCAGAAAACTGAATCATCAGAAAAATCCCACCTTATGATGAGTACCAGTAATCAAATGCATATTTCCAGGAACTCCCCAAGTTGAGTCATGACAAAATTGAGAATTACCATGGTAACTTAACTAAGCGAATTATTGTCATCATATAGGTATAAATACGGAATTACCCAGTTTTACACAATCTATATAACCTCGAACACCTGGGAAAATGCATAGGGCCATGCCTCGGGTGTTGGGTAGGATTATATTAAGACGGTACCTTAGTTATTTGGAATTATAAAGAAAAATCTCAATTCTCATAGCAACAGCAAAGAATTTCAAATCTATTTTGAGGTTGAGAATTTCAAACTTTGTATAAAATTTGAAAATGAATAAGAGCTTGTTTAGACTGCTGAAACAAAGAGGCTTTTTGGTATTATACCTCGTCAGTATAAACAAATTTTCTCACCTATGACTTTGTATAACATAAGTACCCAAGTTAAAATAATAGCCTTTACCCAAGTACACAAAATCTCAGAATCTGTCGCCATGGTAACAAAAGCAGGATAAACAAAGCGGCCAGGAACTCATGTGATGAGAGTAATGATAACCCCCCGCTGGGACTCCTGGTTCCCGAGATACCAGATCCCTATCAGCAACACAAGGCACACAACCATTTTCCTTTGAGACTTTGCCGCTGAACCAATCAGATCTGAAAATAATTAAAAACTTCTAGATTTCATTAATAATGGATTTGTTTAGAAAACAATCAAGCCCTTGAGACAAAAACTTGTCGAGATATCTTCGATACTCTCTCCGTCCTGACAAAGAAAATGGAGTATTCACGCACAACAAATAATAGGAATCTGATTACCTATGGTTACCAGGTCTTCATCATGTTTTTTTGGTTTAGTACTGATATCATCAAAAAGTAGTATCCTAAAGTTGAACTCACAATTTTTTTCCACAATAATAACTCCATACGCAAGAAGACCTATTTTCTAGCTCCCACAGAGCGCAGACCGAGTGTTCCTTAGTAATTTTTTTCTCTCGCTGATTGAAAAAAATTGACACTTTTTCACTTCCTCTTCACATGTAGGTAATCAGCAGATTTTGTTGTCAGATCGAGTTGTGTAATACTGGAGGAAAGACGGTTTGGCTCATCCAATTTGGCTCAAAAAACATTTGAAGTTAGTACTTTTCTAGTTTTTTGTTGTTATTTCTTTACTTGAAACTTTCAAATATAATACAAAGATGGATACTACAAAGAAATTCGAGGAAAATTAATTCTGGACAGTAATGGGTAAATAGGTATTAGAGCAAAGTAATTCAGGAAATTTGCCTACAGTGTTTGAAAATCATAATAGAAAACTTTTTATTATTTAAAAAATAATAATGAATGCAAATAGTAATGGGATAAGGTTTTTGAATATGCCATCCTTCAATATTTCCACATTCTCTATCGAGTTGCCATGCGGTTCCAACACCAGCACTGAGTCCACCCTGTCACTCACTCACGAAATCCATTATTCATCAACTTTGACGCTACACCCAGATCTCTCTCTGTCTCCACACAGGAAATCTACAATCAGAGGTTTATGCTAATAGACAGCCGAGCGGGCAGCGACTGTGGGACCCAACTCACCTGGCCCGAGATATTCATGATGGGACCATTAAACGCGTGGTCACGTATTCATTCTCTGCCATGAGTACAACTATCAATTATAACTTGGCATGATGTAGACGTATGGACCTGCCTGTATTTGAACTGAAATTCTGCAATTCTGAGGCTCGATTTTTTTTTTTTTTTTTTTGAAACTCCACAAAGATAAGCTCAGTGAATTAACGGCCATTCTGTGATGAAAAACATGTCTCAACTAATGCAGCTTTCTTATGAAAAATTTCGTCCAAATAATAATTGAACCTTTGATTTCTGAAAGGGGTCATGTCCAATCTATACTTATAAAAGAGAGTTTCACTCACTGACTGACTGATTCACTGATTCATCACTGTTTCTCCGAACTGTTAAGTCCTAGGAAGCTGAAAGTTGGTAGGTAGCTTTGTCTTATAGTCTAAATGTGCAATAAGACGGGATTTTTCGAAATTCCCACTACAACACCTGCCATTGGCGAAAAAGGATTTTTTGCTTTCACGGCCATGCCTCGGCCCGCAAAGCGGGCGACAGCCCGCTAGTATGTCCATATTTTCTCAAAATGCGTTTTATTGAGAAAAAAAAATCGGTTTTTGAAATCATGTAGAACAAATACGTGTCATGTCTGATGTTTTACGAAGAAATAAAAGGCAAATTGAAAAAGCTCAACTTTTAAAAAATTGACATTTTTCAAGCAGATAATGTCAATAAGCCTGTAATTCGTAATTTCAGCTCAATCCAGCTTGTTGTTCTCGATTTTTACAAGGACAAACATAATTTATAATAGAAGATGAACATATTGAGCACCTAACGGTACACAACATGAATATATTGCCATCGTAAAGACATAAACGATAGACAAGTAGGAATCCCAATTGAAAGAAAAGACACTCAAGAAAACTGAAAGTAAACAAACATTTTCATTGTCAACAATATAGGGTAATTGTTCTACAAAAGAAAAAGAAATCCCATTTTTTGAGCTATACAAACAAGTAAACCAGGCATTGTACCCCAAGAATCTGATGGAAGTAATTGTTAAGAAGGTGCTGGAGGACAAGCAGCTAGAATACATGAAAGTGACGTAAACATGACATTATTCTCTCGGTTAATATCGGGTAGCACTCTGTTGACATAGGGCATTTTGCAGATAAAGGTCTCGTAATGAACAGAAGACACAAAATAATGATAAACTTCAATAATAATGGAAAAGAAGGACTGCGAGTAGAGTACCTCAATAAAATGGTGGAACATTCTTTTCTGTAAGAAATTAAAATCCTCCAAACAAAATGAAAATTAAAATTGTGGTCATTTCAACACCATGCCTTTTTTACTTACTATTACCTATCTCTATATATAAAACAGAAAAAAGGACTACCTACCTACCTACCTATGTTTGTTTGTTTGTCCGGAGTTGTTTAGCCAAAACGGTAAGAGATAGCGAAAAATGTCTCAGAATTGACCCCCCCAAAACCATTATCGCTTTGTCCAGAAAAATTATAAAAAGTTCAAAAAGGCATTGCTGTCCAGCAGTACGGCCATGCCTTAGTAAATTTGAAATTTAGTCCCGTTGCAAAGCACGGGCAAACGGCTAGTAAGGTATAGAAAGTATTGTTTTCGGTCGGTTTTTTTCTTCTTGAAATTGAGCTGATAACATTTCTGGACGAATTAGACTCTCCTGATTTCATTTTACTTCCGAGAAATTTCTAATATTAGAAATCGGAAGTATTGTGTTCGTTTTTGTAAAAAAAAATATTTTTTTGCTCCGATTTCAATTTTTTTTCATATTTCTGGACGTTTCATAACCTCCTGAGCAAATTTGGTTTTGTGTCCGACTGTCGGTCTGTCGGTCTGTCGGTCTGTCGGTCCGTCGATCCGTCGGTCTGTTAAAACGATTCCTTGTAACGCGCAAATCTCGGAAACTACTCGACGGATTTTGATGAAATGTTGCACACATCTAGGAGACATTCTGTAGATGGTCCCATTTTAAATTCATCGAATTCGTACTAGCGGTTCTGGGTGAAAGAGACCATGCGCCTTACCACTAACTTTTTACTTAAATGCTTATATCTCGTGAACGGTACACCCGATTTTAATGAAATTTTGTATGTATATGCATATTATTGTTTTACATAGGATATTTATATTTATTTTTTAATTAATTATAATTAGACTCTAATATTTAAGAAAATCCAAAATTTTGGACAAAAAAGTCAAAAAATAAGGACCACGACTTGCCGATACAGAATTTTTTGTGGAATCTCGAATGTAAAAAAAACGGTTTTCTACCATATAAAACAAATTTGAAGAAAATCGGTTCAGTCGTTTTGGAGATACAAGTAATTTAGTATAAAATCTCAAAATTGGCACGTGTTAACAATGTGAAACAATCACGAGGAAGTATTGTGTCCATAATTGGCAGTGTATTTTTTTATCAAATAGTCTGTTCGTATGTGTGTGTGTGTGTGTGTGCGTGTGTGTGTGTGTGTGTGTGTGGGTAAAAATTTAACCTGGGACTGTGTTAATTTCTGATAAAACTTCCTTAATTGTAATCGAAAATCGTGTGATGTTCACACCAGTTTATTTTTAGAAAGGACAAAAAAATTAATTTGTGTTACCTATACTTTTAAGTTGTTTATTGAAATTTATGTGGCTTATGAAAATCTCAAGATCATCAGGTAATGTAAATGTGAGAAATAACATGAAACAGTCCATGTGAATAAAGCTAGGCCGACTGTTCCAGTTCGATGGTTAGAAACTTTAAGCAATACGTTGTTATTATTTGGAAACAAGGATATTATCTGCCACATCTACTGTAAAATGGTTTTGAGAAATGAAAATGTTTTGTAATCGATGCAGTAAGTGTCGATTTTTCCAAATTATTCTCTTCTACTTTTGGAAACTTACTAAAACTAGAAAAATAACATGCCTAAACTTTAAAGCGGACGTGCTAAAGTACACAGAAATGAACGACCCAACAATTCTGGAACACTCCTGAATGCAGGTCTGGTAATATATGTGGTTCTGTGGTTGGCTATGGCCAAATGGTCATGCATATATTTATATATGTATATCGCTATTACATGGGTAGGTATAGTTTGCTTCAGTCCCCAGCCGCCCCAAGAAACAGTCATCGTAAATAACATTACTTTTTAAGAACACGGAACATTCACCGAGTTGTAAAAAGGTACTTAGGTCCCTTTACCTGTAGGTACTTCTCAGAATCCTCCAGGGACTCTCAGGTATCTAGAATGGAGACGTCAATCACCGGCCTGCCAGCCCCTGTCCCGCCGAGGCTTAAGGATCCTTTCCTTGAAATCCTTCGCTTAAAAACTGGTTCGCATGGATGAATTTTTCACATAATTATCTCGTTTTCGCTTTCTGTCGGCAAAAATGATCATTTTTTTTGGATCTCCTTCGAGATAAGAATAGATAGCGATAGTAAACTCTTCATTACACTGACATCTACTTGAGCTGGTTTCTCCCGGTAATACTTGGAGTAGGATGCGAAGTGACAGATTTGCAAACCTTGAGCCTTCAACTGAAGCAGTACAAGGAACTTGGTTCGTGTACAATCTGTACATATTGATGTATAAATGTCTATGTATAATTATTAAAATACTTTTCGTAACTATATGTAGATTATTGAAAGCAGGACTAAAATAGGATTGAAAGAGTCGTTCTTTCAGAATCTAAAGCGTTTGATTTTGTTTACCATGCCAATCATAAAAAATATGAATTAATTATTCTAGAAATTGTGATAATTTTTCAAAATATCCATTCTCTAAAAGTTGAGCTTTTTCACACTCAAATCTGGTCGTCCCAATAGTCTGGAATGAGAATACTTTAAACTGAACCTTTCTGCATTTTTAACCTTCCACAACCTTCCGCGTATATGTTAAGATTGTCAAGGTGTGAAAAACCGAGTAAATCGGTTCGTCTTAAGATATACTGCTTTGCTGCAGGAATATGGCCTGGCGCACTGCCATGCGCTCAGATCATTTAAAATAATATTACTGCAGAAAATCTATAAAGATACAAAAGAAACGGTACAATAACCATGCACCATCCAAGAGAAGCTGAAATAAGAATATTATGGAGTGGAAAGCTATTGCTAAAACTGAAACTGAAATTGGTAGATATTGGATAAAATAATATGCAAACTGTCAAACCATAATAAGTTTAGTAAGTATGCACTTATACAGCAAGAAAAACAATTCGAATACCAAATGATACTTACCAAGTAGTTTTCCCAAGGTGAGATCAGCATTATCTTCTTCAGAAAGATAGAGATAATAGTTAGAAACACAAGTGTCTTATGGAAATTACTTCGGTTGGATGAGCCCAATGTTTCAGATATCAGATTAGAGACACAAGACAAGCACTTACATTACAGATTAGAGGACCCAATACTTGGAAATTATATTGGTCCTTATCCCTGGATACCAGGAGCTTCTCTGAGGTCGTCAGAATGTAGTGATCTATGCTTCCAAATAATAATTGAATAATAATATAAGAAGAGAATTCAAATCATGGTAGAATAAGTTTCATCACTCATACAGAATGACACTGCTAACAATATCTCTCAGCTCTGAGGAGGTATTTTGTAAAGCTGTAAAACAGACTCTCAAATAAAACGA
This sequence comes from Bactericera cockerelli, assembly GCA_024516035.1. Classification (NCBI taxonomy): domain Eukaryota; kingdom Metazoa; phylum Arthropoda; class Insecta; order Hemiptera; family Triozidae; genus Bactericera; species Bactericera cockerelli. The sequence goes on from CM044956.1 coordinate 28,422,603, forward strand.
CACAAAACCAAAGTTGCTCAAGAGGTGATTGCTCCTCCAGGTGAGAAAAGATAAATGAAAGAAAATCTGCCTGCTCCTGTGGGTCTTTTGAGACTTCATTATGATGCGATATTAAACGTTCCGCCTAGGTTGCGGAGAGATCTTTCATTTTGTCACAGATTTTATTTTCCTAAGTAAGTAGGTACGTAAAATAATGGAAAATGAAAATTCATCATCAGACGGGCCTGCAGGATTTTCCAACGCCTTGACAAGATAGTCATAAATAACAATCATAATCTTCTCCAGTTTTCTTATTTTCTTTCCTGATTCGTTCTGGATATTCTGGTCATCCAATATCCAATACGCCTCATAATCACCCGATACATTACCATGTTCCAATATTTATCCATTACGCCTTCGTCTCCCCACAGTATTTTCTAGTAAAGTATCATCCGAAAGTTAGGGGACTTTTTCTCTGTCTCGATTTCATATCTACAAGATTTGTGTGAGCTATGGTCTCACAATTAGAGTAGGGGTAACTAATCAATACCAACTTCAACGATTTCCCATTTGAAAAAACTTTTTAAGAAACGTGTATGTAAGTACTAAGAGGCATGTAGTGCAGGTCTATGTACCTACAGTACATGTATGTAAGTTTTCTGGTTAAGTCATTCTGTAAAGTCTTCTAAATAATGTAAATTAAACCAAATATACTTAGTTAAGAATATACAATTTTATCAACCAACATTGCAGTAATCTAATGTTTTGATTTAATGAAAAAGAACATATTTCGCGAGTTGAGCCTAGAAAGATCAATACTAATTAGGTAACCAATATAATTATCAACTTCAAGACCTCCAATCGAAAGGTACTTTTCTACATTGAATTAGCTGCCATTCGTATTCTCAGATATATCTGAGTGCTGAGTGTCTTAGTTTCTCATTATTATCCAACACTTTTAATATTCTTAGACACCCAGTTGATTAGAATCGCCATGATAGTAAAATATATTATTATTTCCAAATTATAATACCTGTACTATTTATAGATATAGAACACTGGAGAGAACCCTACATTTGAGTACTATGGCACTCCAGAATAGTCTGGATCTTCACAGTTGTTCTAAGGCTTTATCCATCATGAAACATGTAAATCTCATTGAGCTACGCATGACTTACCAATTTGTCTAAATATTATTTTCTAACGTATTTGGATCCGTTCGAAATAGATAAGGTAGATACTTGAAATGACAAGAGACTTAATCAGACCCAATCAAGTAATATTGTGACTCATTATGAGCTAGGTATACTAGATGATACAATTATTCTATGATCAATAATATTTTTTCCCACTGCGAATATCTGAAGATAGAAAATCTGACGAGCCCGGGGATCGAGCTTAAGATCTCTGGATCATGATTAGTTTTCACACCCGTTACACCAGGGGGATTTGCTCAGGTTGTCAATAAATTAGAAATTCTCACTGAGAGTCAAAGTTTCTTAACCAGAACGTGCACCAATTATTCAGAACCGACACCTCACCTTGTTGTCCCAGCAATCAGACATGCAACTCTTACCGGTGACACGAGTATCCGCAATTAGATCTCTAATTACCTCCTCATCTAATTGAATAATTAGAGGAGCGGTAAGGTAACGGCTGAGATGTGGTGAACATGGTTGTAAAATGTCGAGTCAATGTCCGATCCCAAGTATTGTATACTATCTTCTTCACAAAGAGCCCATCAGAGATTCAGGTTAGAACATGAATTCTAAATTTTCCCATACGTATACGTACGCCGGGGATGAACTATTTACATACAAGAAACTAACACACTTTGTTGTCCAAAGCTCTGTGTTTCCGATGAAACTGCGCTTTGAGGATAGAACTTTCTTTGTGTTTAAGTACGTATATAAAAAAGAAGAATATCATGGATTAGAAAGAATGATAGAAATGAAATGGCGTTGGAAAGTACACATTGATAGAATAAAAGACGAAGTTGAACCACACAAATATACTACAATTGTACCCTAAAAATATTAAAAGACCTCAGAGAAGACCAATAACTAGATGTAGAGATGAGCTCAAAAAAGTAGGAATAGGATGGCAAACAACAGCACAGGATAGAAATAATTGGAAGAATTTGAAGGAGACATTTTTTGAGTATTGGACTACTAATGGTTATGAATGATGATGATGAGTACTACATCCACTGTCTCACGGGTTAAAATTAGTGGAGATACCAAATGCACTTCAGGACACGGCAAGACAGGTAGTCCCAGTATGTTGGTGTAAGTAAGAGTTACACAGTGAGATGAGACGTATTGAAAGATTTTCAACTTTGTCAGTAAACGTAGGGAGGGGTACTGAGGACGCAGAAAACTTTCAAGACATTCTCTTTTGATACACGTTCCAATGACATGGAAAATATTTTCACTTCTAGCAATGAACGTTCTCTTGAGGAAAGTCACTCCAATGCTTGAGGACCCCATGCCTGCAGCATTAGAAGCCGGCTGAGTCCTGGTAGCGGCACACTCCACAGCTCCGAGCTTGCACTCCCCAATAGCGTACTTCCGTTTTAGCGGAGGTAATTCGACGAAACATGTAGACTATTCTCTGAAGAAATAAGTCTTCGAGTTGAAATAATGACTTGCCAGTTGGGTGAGCACATCGAGCCCAAAGGGAGAGAGAGAGAGAGAGAGAGGAGAGAGAGAGAGAGAGAGAGAGAAAGAGAGAGAGTGAGAGAGAGAGAGAAAGGGAGAGAGTGAGAGAGAGAGAGAGAGTGAGAGAGAGAGACAGACAGAGAGAGAGAGGAAGTGGGGGAATAGCACATTCTCATAGTGATATTTTAGAGGTCTGACGAAGGATAAATATTAAAATTAAAAATCACCCTTCATAAACACAAGTAAAATGTGCGGTCGGTCAGAATGCCAGTATTATAGATATGCAATAATACTACAGTAGGTCTAAATGAAGTATACGATTGCTATTACTATATTATATGGGGTTATTAAGGAGCGCGGTAGCGCTCCGACCCGCCAAGTCAATCGAAATAGTTTGCGCGCTACCAAGAGTATACTATACGCGACAGCATAAGTAGCACATTTCGTGTAGTTGTAGGAGGAAAAGTACAAGTGATGGAGGAAATTGAACTACATATACAGATTGGGGCACGATAATAGACAAGCTTTTAAAAAAGAAACATTGAAATCGTTTGAGTTAAGTTGGTCAAAACCACACTGTAAAAACGTCATTTTTTTTCAAAATTTTCTGCTTCTTCTTTGACGTTGACCGCTCTACAGCCAAAACCACTGGACCGATTTTCATGAACGATGGCTCATTATTTTTCTTCTGGGTGGTAGGTGTGCCTTTTTATGGTTTCATTATCCCAAAACCTACCATTTGGCCGTTAATTAGGAAAAGGATCATTTTCAGAGCTCAGAATAACATTGGAGTATAGATATTTAATCTAGTTTATTATGTATATACCTATTCATTCACAAACCTTTCAATCCACATGTCCCGATGTGAAATTGTGTGAAATAAATAGTCGCCGGTGCTGAGTGAGTTAGCGCGCTAAGCTTACCACGCATGGTGACCTGTATTCGATCCCCAGCTGGGCAGGAGTTTTTTGCACTTTATTTGGGTGTTTGGGGTCCACTCATAACCTCGTGAGGAAAAATGAGTAGTTACTGAATAAGTAACGACCAGTGACGGCATTACCAGAGTTAAAATAAATTAATGTAATAGAATTTGAAAAGTAAAGGAGGCTCTTAGTAATGCTGCGTTACCCACAAGAATTGTGAAGAGGCCTTGTGCTTCACCACAAATAAAAGCATACATACAAACATACAGTTTATTAGAGCTAAGAATATAAAATAAAGACAGTGAAAGAAGTTTCATAGAAAACTTTGTAAAAGCCCCTACACTACCTAATACCTATTCCTAATTAGGAATGTTAGGTACATAAGAAGTGAAAGGCTTTTTCCTCCCTATCCAATTCTCTCTAGTAAATATTTCTTTCACTGGCCGCTAAAAATTTTATAATACAAAGTAAAATAAATTGAAGCTTTCATCAATAGGCCAGTTAGCTCAGTGGTTAAGGCGGCACAGTGAGAATATTCAGATGCCAGAAGTTTGCAGGTTCGAGCTGGGACATACGATTTTTAAAAACAATAAACTCTTTACATATTTTAGTTTTACATAATTTACATTAAATTTAGTGAGTTTATGAGGTACTATTAACTTTTTAGTTGTGGGTTGTGTTGTACCTCATTTATAGTATAAAATAAAAAATTAACAGTTTAAAAAAATATATATTATACATTTATTACTCAACACAATAAGCTTCGTTCTCAGTATTCTTTCACATAAATTAATTGTAAAAATACATAGTTATCCTCCCATTTGGGATTTTTACCACATAATAATACATCTTGGGCATACTGCTGAAATAATAGGACTTAAAAGTCCTAATTATTATATCTGACATAAATTAAGGAAATATGTTCAGGGTGTACCCACTATTTGAACCAGTTGAGGGGCCCATCTGGATAAAATGAATGGCACCACACAGCATACTTGTAAAAATCTGTGACACAGTGCCAATTTATGAAACGGGATTAATTTTAGAATAACCCGGACTATCTCTCTAATCGTTCTTCGACTTGAGGGAGGGTCTCTTGTTGTCTTACCTTCTTTTAAACATAATTAACCGAACACAGTGAGAACGAACTCACTAAGTGAGGTTCTGTTTTAACTTGGGTACTGGACGAATTGGCTTTCGTTTGTCTGTTTGTCTGTTCTGCGATAACTCCCGAACGGATTCTTCAAAATTGATGAAGTTTTGTATACATGTTTATTTTCTAATCCTAAAATTTTACTTATACCTTAAGTAGACCACTCGAGGCCAAATGAGGGCCGTCTTGGTGAAAAATGAAAACGATTAAAAAAAAAAAAAAAAAAAACAAGTAACACTCTTGAGTCGTTGAAAAATATATAAAAGTTCATCAGTGAAATTCGGAAATCGTGAAACCTAAGGGGGCCGCACTGTGGTAAAAAATCGATATAGGGCCAAAAAAATAAAAAAGGCCGGTTGATATGTTTTATATAAAACTTATCGAGTGGGGTATTAAATAAAAGGTCTCGATGTCCTCATGCTCGATTGAACATTTATATTGCTATAGTTGAATCTGTTTGAGGTTTACTGTTCAAAGAAATACTAGTTATTGTTGGATGGAAGAGCTTCTTTAAGGAGAACCCTGCCATGTAAAAGAAAGCCAAAAAATAATAATATTGACGTTACACAATGTAGGAAATACTATTACCTATTAACCGAACACAGTGAGGGAGCGAAGCAACCTCACTAAGGGGTTCTGTTTTAACTTGCATAATGGACGATTTGGCTTTCGTTTGTCTGTCTCATAAGTAAGGCGAGATCATTATTATAATAATAAAATTTTATAATTTAGGAGCGCGGTAGCCCTCCGAACCTCGAAGTCGGTAATTCGCGCGTTACCAAGTGATATTAGCACAATTCTTGTAGTTGTAGGAAAAAAAGTACAAGTGATGAAGGAACTCGGACTATAAATAAATATAGATTGGGTGGGGCACGATAAAGACAAGCTTTGAAAAAAGAACCATCAAAATCGTTTGAGTTAAGTTAGAGAAAACCAAACTTTAAAAACGTCATTTTTTTTCATCATTTTCTGATTCTTCTTTCACGTTGACCGCTCTACAGCCAAAACTACTAGACCGATTTTCACAAACGATGGCAAATTTTTTTCTCGTGAGTGGTAGGTGTGATTTTTTATTGTTCTTTTATCCTAAAATGGACATTTGGCCCTTAATTGGGAAAAGGATCATTTTCAGAGCTCAGAACAAAGTTGGTGTATAGATATTCAGTATCTAGTATATTATCACTCTCCCAGATGAGTCAAAAGTGGCATATCTACTTTTTAGGTGAAAGAATAATTTGGAGAAATATACTGTGCTTAGTTATGAATATCAAACTAAAATCTTTATCTTCACATTCAAACTGTTTCATTTATCAACACTTGTTCCTTTAAAGTCATTATTTAATATGTTAAATAGTTTTATATTGAAACAACATGTATCATTCACCCCTCACCTATACAGGGCCACTACAAAAAGTTATAAGATCCCCCAAAAAATATCACTTCGTGACATAAAAAAGTCCCGCCAAGTCGTTCCCCAAAAATATTTCAGTTCCCAAAAAATATATTAGTTATTTGTGACCTCCCCCAAAAAATTTATTGAAATCAATTTATGGCCCCGCCTTTTATTCATTCACCTAAGTGCAACAGTATACTTATTAATAGCCTCCCCTCTCTCTTTCTTCTAATGTCCTCTTTCTTTTGTTCCTTATTGCATGTTGGAATGTTTCCTTTACAAACTCAGAACTTAAGTCTTATTTCCTTGCTCCTTTCACCGACTTGGGCTCTTGGCGGAGTACCACCAAGCAGGTCCGTTCTTATCCAATGGAACTGATGTCTTGGTTTTTTTCTAAGATTATATATAAATGTAGACATATGTAAACATGTGTTCCTTGGAAATGAGCCGGAATCGTGACTTGTTCTGATGGTCCAATTCTCGTTGGTGGCAGATATTTTGCGACTTAGATACAGATAATGCATCCTTGGGTCGCGGTCCGCTAGACTTCTCATTTCCTGTTCTCCATAAGAACCACTATGTTAAATTATCTCTTTTTAATTCTTTAAAAATAGCACTGTCTTTTAGATTCATATATTTATCATTGCCAGTAAGTGGTACTCCACCAAGAGCCCAAGTCGGTGAAAGGAGCAAGGAAATAAGACTTAAGTTCTGAGTTTGTAAAGGAAACATTCCAACATGCAATAAGGAACAAAAGAAAGAGGACATTAGAAGAAAGAGAGAGGGGAGGCTATTAATAAGTATACTGTTGCACTTAGGTGAATGAATAAAAGGCGGGGCCATAAATTGATTTCAATAATTTTTTTGGGGGAGGTCACAAATAACTAATATATTTTTTGGGAACTGAAATATTTTTGGGGAACGACTTGGCGGGACTTTTTTATGTCACGAAGTGATATTTTTTGGGGGATAAGTAAGTATATTGTATACTAGCTGCGTTGCGGCTAGGGCAGCGCGCGGTGAGTTCAAAGAGGCATGGCCATGCTGGTGAAAGAAAATTATTTAGCAGCTCAAGACTACACGGGAAAAATTGATGCCTAACAGAAACACCTACTCAATGATTAGCATAATAATTTGTTAAATTAATTTTTCTGAAAGCCAGTGGATTATATTGCAAAAGTCCGTTAACGATATACTTAAAATTCAAAATTTTACTCTCAGGAGAAGTTATAGGATTCGGGGGGAAAAAGTTGTTATAATGGAAAATAATAACTTGTATTCTGAGTAATTGACGAAAGAATTTTCACTAGAAAGTAAAAATCTAGGAGATAAACTGTAAGGGATACATGTATATGTATGTGTAAAATTAACAAAACACCCATCAAAATATATCATTAATAATTTTTATTTCAAATCCAATAATAAATTTAATATCAGATACAAAATTACCACCGCCTAAATCTTTAATCCCATATCTTAACTCAGATCATCAAAGGCAATATTAATTTCACCATCAATTTCTCATCATTAACGATTTGGATCATTAAAAGTTTTATAGTTTTCTAATTTCTCACACTTGGTTCGGTTTTGTTTCTCTCAAAGTAGTTGAAGCGATGACAGCAGGAGGTTTCTGGTAGTCCCCAGTCACCGGAGTGATGAGCTTTCTGTAGCTCTTCATCACCTCGGCGTACATGTACAGGGTAGGAAGAGTGACTGCATGTGGCTCTGAATTGATCCCTCTATTATGATTGTGAGTATATTCTTCACAAAAGACTCATTTGAAATGAACTTTTGTTACAGTTATTACTGTTATTAGCATCCATTTGCAATTCAAATTTTTCAAGGAGTTAATTATTTTCTACTCACACATTAGAAATGAATGATAAGTAATTTCAGTTTTCGATCACTTCTATGCAAAAATTAAAAAAAAAAAAAAAAAAAAAATTACAAAGCCGTTTGAACCAAATAGGTACTTGTATAATCTGGGTGTTAAGTTAACATTCGGGGGACATAGTTGGTCAACAATTCAATTTTTTTGTAAGAAGGCAAATATTTTTTCTTGTTGTACTGATATACATTTATAATGTTTTACAAATTTAATGTAAGGAGCCAAATAATAAAATTATATATATTTCATTATGAGACACTTTTTACTATCTTATTTCCACCTCACCATCCTGTTGCGGTACGTGGCTTCTCTGCGGCTTAAACCAATCAGATCCAGCCTAGCCAGGGCGGTCTATTCATAGCGTAATACCGAACGCAGTGTAGAATATACATTTATTATTACGTGCAAAATCATTAGGCAACCGTTCTCGCCTCCTAGACCATTAGACGTGGAATTCCTGATCTCAGATCATCGCTAGGGGGTCCCAAAATAATTAAAGTTTGAATCGAGGCGCCCCTCACATTCTAATTAACCATTTGCTATGCTCTCTGGTGAGAATGGTACTCACGTAATACGTTATATGTACCTCGGCGTGACCAAAGCTGCGGCCATGATCCTAGCATGCAGTGACGTGGTCTAGTCATAGTCATGTGGTGAGTACTAGCTTAGTCTGTATCTAGTCATAGTCATGTGGTGAGTACTAGCTTAGTCTGTATGTAACAGTCCTCGGAAAAGCCTGGCAACAAACATCCAATGAAAAGAAAGAAAAAAAAAAAACATTAACAATTACTTTTACAGTAAATTCATATACGTAAGTACAGTAGGTACTTTGAGAAAATTTAACACTAACTTGAGTTTCATTCCTATATCTACTTATTGAGTAGGTACTGCATCGCTTCACCTCAAATTATTTCAAATTTCAAGTGGCATCGTGCATAAGATTTAGGATTTTCAGACACATCCACCAATATATTCAGTCTGATTTTTGTCTAATTGTTGTAATCTACCTACTGTCGTAGACCTACAGCTAACTGTATGAAACTCTGCGTAATTTTACTTGGCTCATAATCATCCACTTCCTACTTATATCATATTATTCATCTGAGTTTCAACAGAAATTCCATATTCTCTTCCAACGCTCTGATTACATTAACAACATCCAACATGCCTAATTAAATCACAACATGTTGCCTGCAAAGTTGAAAATAATATTGACTTGTAAATCAGTGAACAATACGCCCTAATACACTCCCTCTCCCTCACTCCAACCCTTCACATGCCACAACAAATCGTCAACATTTCGTCCTGATGAAATATTTATCCTAAATTCTACTCCACCCCTGTCCTGTTTCTCTAAATAGAATTAAGTCTTGAGTCGTTAGAACCGCTGTCTGATTTCCCAATGCCCTCAGGGGGACTGGAGGAGGGGTGGGGGACTCAGGGTAGCATATGCCGCCCCCTCCAGTGTGTGAGAACCCTTGCGGCCGAAATCACAAGAGACAACTCGGTGGGATGTATCCAACTTTATTGTGGAGGTTTCGGTCAGTGGCGAAATGATCATGAGAAAAAAGTTAACTTATGTTCTTCTTTATTAAAGAGATTTTCCTGGTAGTGCCGTTATAAAGATAATATTAATCACAATTTTGTATAGATTAAGTGCATTTAATTTCCATCCTCTAGGTATATCCTGAGTACATTAATCCTGTTTTTGAAAACATTTCATTTCTATCCTGAGTACATTGAATATAACTTGTTGACTGAAAATCTTGACTTGTAGACTCTAGAAAACAGAAAGGAAAACCAACAAAAATAAAGTTCATAGAAAATATATATTGAATCATAAATACCTAATAACAGATAAGACACTCGGGAAATTTGGCTTTTCATCTGCCACATAGGAAAGAAACATGTCTCTTTGCCAGCGTCGATGGCGCGTTGAATGCACCGGTTCTTGTAGGATCACCGAAGTTGAGCAACGTCCAGCCAGGTTAAGACTTCGTGATGCTGGCATTCCGGCCCAACCCAAGCTGGGTGAAGTTAATGTGGGTAGCATGTTTGTGTGTTTCCTGTGAATAACCCCGTTATGGTATAACCGTGCTGTTGAAAGCGACGTTAAAGCCAAATAAAAAGAAAACATGTATCTTTAAATCTCCCACATTATTGTTGTCATGTCAAACTCCAAAACCCTGGATCCAACCAGATTTTTCCAGAAATCAAGAGACCAGTAAGTTATTGCCCTCACAGATGTCACCCGTTGACTCCATATCCGTGTTGGAGTAGTTGCTTAAGTTGCTAAAATAAAGTGCCTCGAAACAGCTGTTCAGGTGTGTTCTCATATTTTCATGAAAAATAATAATGTGTTCATCATGTACAACTTCTCAATTTTCTGTTTGTACATATTAAAATAGATGATTTTGATGATGGCATTCTAAACAAGAGCTAGCTGGTAAATCAAGAAACTCAAATCTACAAAAATATTGATCCACTCGTTTTGTAAAAACATGCAGCAGCATAGACGCTAGTTACTCCATGTACGTAAGTACATAGATTTTTATTTAATTTTCTCGGAAATGTAACAATAACGCAATGAGAGTTTGTTCAATTGATTGCGATGCAATGTCATACAATGCAATTTGAGTAGGAGGGGGACCTGGACCTTTGCCTGTCCTGGGAATATCATACAGGGCGGATGATCACTTGTCTTTATGAAGAGCATCCGGGTGAACCAAAATAATATTAAGGATCAAGAAAAAGCTATGCAGAAAATGAAAGAGGACAGGAAAGGAAACCAAAACCACAGCACTCTATTTATAGCAGTGGATTTTAGAAAAACACATGCAACAGAACAAAATTCACGCCTCACGATGGTTGGTGCATGGACGGGCCAAGCTATCCCTGCCAGCATTAGCTCAACTACATGAGCACAACTCCAGCTCCAGTACGAGCAAGCAAAATGTTTGCCAACCCCTCCACCTCACCCTTCCCCTTCGCCTTGGCAGAACAAAAAATGAATAAAACTTTTTTCGAGTAAAAATTATGTAAATTTTTGTTTCCAACTGATTAAAATTGAAACGTTCTGTTTTTATACAGAATTAAAGCTAAAGCAGCTTTTGGTTGGTCTCATGATAATTTTTGGGTGAAGTGGAAATTGAGTTTTCTCTGCAGCAGGTAGTGGTGTAGGGAGGCTTCACCTTCACGTGCCATAATTATTGTTACTTGTTTGTTTGAAGGAGTACCTTTCAGTGTCACTGTCCTGATAACTAGTAAATAATATATTTTTTCTATTTTTAGGTTACTTCTGCAAATGTTTTAAGACTTTCAATGTGGAAGATGACCAGATTTAATTTTATTGTGACTGAAAGGATACCTTTAGTTTTTGATATCAATAAGGATTGAATATGACGAGGACTGCGGTGATCACTTGACTTATTTCATGTATCGAAATTGCTTTCATACCGAAATAAATTGCTTTTAGTGATAAATAGTTTAGTAGGGCAAAAGTCAACAGTCTCTTTGATTTGTCACTTATTCGATTGCAATCTGAAATAAAACGGCACAGCCCGAACAAAAGCAAATAAAGTTCGATTTTAATTGAGTACCAACAAGTCAACACCCTTTATGAGAGTAAGTCATTAACAGAAGCTATTAGAGCTGAAAAATTCCGGAACCAAAACTAAAACAATGAAGGCTAATTATTGATTATCAAAAGCAAGAAGCACCAATATTTTATAACAACAAAAGTTATTTTAATAATAGTAATTATTATTATAATAGCGGCTCTTAATGTCTAGGATCACAATACAAACATGCACAGCTCTCCTGAACCCCTGAACACAACAGATCATAGTGTTGCATTATGACACAACAATACCATGCCTTCACAATGATAACAATCCAGTCAGCATTCTTCTACGAGAGCACACAAAAGCTTTTCACAATGGTGTTTCACCATCACTGAATTAGCGTAGTAAGTTTCGTAGTAAAATATTCCCCATTCATAAATAATTTAGAGAAAAAGTCTATACTATCTAATAATAATTGTGGTGATAGTGAGTGGTTGTGAATGAAACGCGGACAATAGCATTCGGAGTGGATCTTGTGGCCACTGCGAGCATGCTGAATGATACTTGGGATGAACTTACACACAAGTTCCTTTGTGTCACTGCCATACCTGCCATGTTGTCTGTGGGCAGGGAGCTCAATGCAATATACAACATTACTAAGGTAAGGTAGCAGTTCATACAAAGGAGGCTAAGTTGACAAGGGCCTCCAGAATATATATGACTGTGGATCATAGAAGTCTATTATTCTCAAAATAGATAGGTATATATCAACAACTATTATGATTGAGACGATTAGTAAGCATATTAGCCTACCAAGTCTAAAAGTACAGACGTCGATCTAACACTAAAATCCAGAATCCAAGTGAAAATTCATGAAATTTATTTTTAACAATAATCATTAAGATATGCCAGTTTGTAATGAAATAGAAAAGTACTATTTTTTTATTAGCATTTATTATAGTGTGCCAACAATATATAGATTGTTATATACACTAAAAGTACTATTAAATACCTTCTTAGGTATTATCTGTAAAGGAGATAATCAGAATTCAGAAATAGCTTGTGTACTAGAATCTGCTTGTATCAAGTTCTGATTCATAAAAATGATTAATGATCAAAAATGAGGTGTTTTTGAAAAGCATGTGATCTATATAATAGATTCAAGCTATTAGAAACCAAAGTGTGAATTTAAATGAAAATTACAACTTTTTCAAAAAAAAACCCAACAAAAGATTTTTCGAGGTGCGAATGTTTTATTGGGTGGATAATTTGCACAAAATTTCTAACCAAACAATTTTTTAATGGTTGATTGTTTGCTTTTCTATATTTTTTTATTAATAATTATTCTTTTACTTTGTTACATTCTCAAGTGTTCTGAAATTGATTTCACGCCCTGCTTACAGAATTCAGAGCAGTGGAATTTTCAAAGGTGTTTTTTTAACAGCAAACATGTGTTCAGTTTTCTTTGTGTGGAATTTTGCCAGAACCAAAAATCTGAAGTTAAAAACTGTTTGTTTTATTTCATACAAATATTGATAAATTCAATTTCACGGAATTATTTAATCTTCTATTATACCTACATCATGTAGGTAGACCTATAGGTAATTTGATATTGAATTTTCAGATAAGGGTAACAAAACATTTAAAACTAATGTTCTCATCCGAAATTTATTGGTATTGGCTTACCTATTGAAAACTGTTGGCATAATGGGACTACCTGTCTTGCGCTGACAGTCTAAATAAAGCACTACTTATACTTATACATCTAGCTACATGACTACACGTATAATAGATATCACCAATATTGAAGAAAAAAAAATTCTTATCATATTTGTGTTAATCACTTTCGTGATATCACAACTACTCAAACTTTACTAAATCTACCCTGAAACCGGGACTTGAACCACCGACCTCCAGATTACAAGTCCGCTGCCTTATCGATCAAGCTACTGAGGTCGGTTGGTTGAAAGAATATCAATTGTGCCCTTTTTAAGAAGCTCAGATAGGTGGTTGAGTGTTGACGCACCCATCAACCTGTTCAAAGCCAATTTAATAAGAAAATCATACTACCCTAATGGAAATATATGTTTCAATTGGAACCAATGCAACGCTCAACAATCTGACACCAGTAACTATTAAAGTTTCCATGAGTTACTCGCAAATTATTTATGTTTTGCATGTGGTATGCTGGGTATGCCACAAGTGCAATGCACAATGCAGCTCTCTCAGTAACATTTAGCACCTAACTGGGCATACTTCCTGTTGTAATTCACACCAAGATGGATTTTGCCTCTAACAATAGAGATGACTCAAGACACATTAACCCCTTGTCAACCTGCGTCCTATCTTCAGTGTCTTCAGCACTTGTTCCTTACTTGAAGTGAACACCTATTATTATTCTCTTTCTTATGGTAAATTCACGTTTATTTTATTGTGGCATGGCTGAGCCCCTCAGCTCGAAGGTGAGAAACTAAGGAGGCACAAGGAGTCCATTAAGAGCACTCATTTTTAGGTGACTTAAAAAATAATACATATTTGGAAATTAATAAAATAGTCAAAATGTGAGCTGATGAAGAATAAATATATATATTATTTAAAATTATAAAACAACTCAAAATCTTATTGATTTTTTTCTTTTCAAAGTCAGCAATTTCCTTAATGTATGTATTACTCACACATGTCGAGAATTCTCTTCTTCTATTTTAAAACCATGAAAGTACTCACCACGGGAGAGCTGCACCTGAGTTCCACCCGACGCGAGCCATGGCCTTATATTTATTTTTGCAAAAACTACTCTATATTGGCATTGGCATGTACTGTACCTTGGCATTGGCCGATGAGGGATTGGTGTACGTCGTTGATGCTTGTTCGGCGCCAGTATCGTTGCAAGCCATAGGTTTTTTTATAGTTGAAAACATATTAGACAAGAATTGGGTTAACATCACCTCACCAGCTTATATATGTTTGTAACAACAAATTTCCAGCTAAATGAGAGACAAAAGACAAGAGAGAGCTCAATTTCCATAAAGTCCATCACGCCACGGCATGGTGGGATCTATTGTCCCTCACTCGGCCGTGGCACTTGCTAGATCCCTATTGTTTCCCGGGATCCCAAACATCAATATACCCCATTGTTCCATCTGGAGACAATCGCTAGGTCGCTCGTAAATTCCTGCTAAAAAGCATCAAGTTAATTTATTAACTATTTGCGCGCACAATAGGTAACATGCCACACTGGAGGAGATACCCGGAACTGGGAGAGTTTAAACCTCGGAGTGATTTTCAGTGATGTGCGTGTCTTCACTTACCATTTTTTTTTTTTTTTTTTTCCTTTAGGCGCTTTAACTCTGTCATTAGACAGGTCGTTCGCGCCGTCACTTACCATTTGTAGAGTCGATCGTTTTTAAATTTGTATGCACACTGTTCAGAGTGTTCATGTATGTATAGCAGAATAGATTTTCTTGATTCCTTGCACTACATACTTGACCATTTCCCACGCTTTGTGAACTTAATCCAATACAAGACAGGAAAAAGAATCTTATCTTAAAGGCAGAACAGGGAGATGCCAAGTTGAATGTCAGAGGAAAAATCTGGCAAAAGAAAGATAAGATAATTTTCATGGGAATGAAGAGAGAGAGAGATGAGGAGGATACATTAGTTAGACTTCCGGCGGGCGCCACGACTTTTCTGATCCGAATGTGAAATACAGGGTGTACCAAATATTCAATGAAAAAATTCTACTAAATTACTGGGACAAATCAGTCAGATCACTAGCAGCTAGTTGTACGACGCCAAATGGTGTCAGCTGCTGCTAATGACATGTAAGAAATAATATAATATGCAATATTAATTTGACTATATCTACCTTCTCAGGACATTCTGCTTCTAGATCAAGCAGGAATTCGGTATTGCGTAACAGTAACAATTGCAGAAAAGAGAACTGTTGGGCCTCAAAATGAAATTAGGAGGAAAAGGCACTTGTCTTGATGAGGAAGATTTGATTTACAGTCGAACCTGGATGAGAACCCTAGGGAGCAGAAAGTAAATTATATGAGATTTTCTCTTTATGAAGAATTTTCCATAAATCCGGTTTCGTTATGTCCAGTTTCGAGTGTACTACATAATTATTGTATGCACAATTGCACACTAGAGACTACTGGTATAACTGGCGACAAAACACGGGAAAATTCTGGGAATCTTGAGCCGAAGATTTGGCGGGGAATGATCCCACCCTGTAGACAGCGGTTCCACACGACTTGCGTCGCGGCGCACTCGAGTGTGAAAACATCTCTGTGAATGCAAGTTCATGCATTGAAAATGGATCTTGCTATTTATTTACTTTCTTTATAAGTAAATACTGGAGGCATATACATGTATTGTACATAGACAAAAATACGACCCTGAAGTGTGCATTATGTGTCACATCATAGCAATAAATAAAACTATTCACGATTTACGCATTCAATGTACTCAATGCCAATCTACGGATGGACAGAGAATTTATCTACTTGATGTAAGAAAATGTACAGAGTACACTTATAGCTCGAACACGTAACAAGTACTTACACAGTAGCCGACTTGTGGCAGACAAGACATGTCTACGAAACCAACAAGCTTTTCACAAGTTTAACACTCCAAACTTCAGCCAAAGTAACGAACAAAATACTAACCCCTTGGGGACTTTAGCTAGCTAAAACATGTATTAAAAGAATTGAAACAGAGAACAAAATAAAAATAAAATACGACTAGAAAGACAGTAAGCAAACACCAACCAAGAGCTTAATTTAGAAAACTTGCATATGTTGACACAGTATCATTGGCAAGGTCCGCATACATGCATACCAGGGGTTCATACATATGTTGACACAGCATCATTGGCATGGTCCTCATACCATTGGTCCATGCATATGTTGACACAGCATCATTGGCATGGTCCTCATACCATTGGTCCATGCATATGTTGACACAGTATCATTGCCAAAGTCCGCATACATGCACACCAGGGGTCCATGCATATGTTGACACAGCATCATTGGCATGGTCCTCATACCATTGGTCCATGCATATGTTGACACAGTATCATTGCCAAAGTCCGCATACATGCATACCAGGGGTCCATGCATGGATTTCCCACAGCATCATTGGCAAGGTCCGCATACATGCATACCAGGGGCCCATGCATATGTTGACACAGCATCGTTGGCAAGGTCCTCATACCAGGGGTCTATGCATAATTATGTTGACACAGCATCATTGGCAAGATCCGTATACCCGGGGTCCATGCATGGATTTCCGTGGAAGAGTGTTTAGATCAGATGTTCAGTTGCGAATGTTGATGTTCGTGCTCATGCTCAGGTCAGGATCGCCACGTGTGGACTGGGCATTAGATGTGAACGAATGTTTGAATTTACGTTACAAATGTGTGATAAAATTGAAATAAGCTTTGTATGTATGTTTAATATACAGAAGGGATATGGCGAGAGAGAAATACTTGATAGAGAAAATTAATTGATCTAAAACACTTACTATAAGACGAAGGAGGTGTAATTATAACAGGAGAGAGAGAGGTAGAGAGGAGAAAAGTATAAAGCATGGCAGCCTGGGAAATTTGAACAATAATTAATAGTGCTAGCTAAAGTGGAAACCAATTAATATCAAATGCGAGTAACACATCTCATTAATATACTTCATAGAATCCAGCATTTGACTTAGTCCTACCTCTACCAAACCCAATCCTCAAGTTCCTTTACAAGCCCAGCCTATATAATATGCTAGAAATGAGTAAAATATGATTTCCACAAAAAAATTTACTGCCAATATGGACTCAATTCTTCCTCGTTATTGGTTAAGAATGTTAACATTGTGACCACTAGTCAATTTTGAGATTTTATATATATTTTTTTTATATAAATTTGTCAGCTCGTGAATACTATAACGGTAAAAAATCAGCTGAAAATGGTCATCACAAATGGATGGAGATAAAGGGAAAGTTTAGACGTGCAATGTGGGAGAATTGATGCACCTCCCTTCCTCATTGAGCCGATACCTACATATCTCAGAGTCACGATCCTTGACGAAAGTCTCCTTCGATGATAAATACTATATGAGGTGCCTACGATTATATAAATATAATTTCAGTGTATAATACCTAGACAGAATGATGAAGCAAATTCTTCATATTTATATTCCCCACATCACGTGGAACAGAACTTTTAATATGAGCAATGATGAGTAATATGTGGTAGACTGTAGAGTTATAATATTAGTTCAGACGTTTTAACTTTGAGATTAGGGTTCAGACTTCAGAGATTTAATATTTGAGTTCCAGAGTCAGAGAATAATTTTATTTATTAATCTTGAAGTTTAATAGTATACACAATTAGACACATTGGTGTTTAGTACTAAAAAAAAGTTTCATTAGAACTTTGGGATTAAGATTACCTACTTATTGTATTAAGAGGTTCAAAATTTGACTCAGAATTCAGGGGTTTACAGTGTCGTGGGACTATTATGTGGGTGCATTTCATAAAGAAGGATCTAAGAGTAGTGGGTGGTACGGAAGAAATTGCCAAAGGTAATTATCACCACCCTGATCAGACTCTGTTTATTATTGTACTTGTTATCACACATTGGTTCGTCCATTTGGTCGGCGTATTTACGAGACATTCCGCTCCAACTCAGGCTGGTTGAGGTTAATGTGGGTAACAGGTTAGTGAGTTTCGACGTTGGCGACGAGATAAACTGCTCCCTCTAGATACCTACCTATAATATTTCCTATTAGAAAATGTTCGCAAATTCTTCAGTAGGTATTATTTGTACTCCATGCTAAATTCTCGAGTGTTCATATAGTGCATCCTATGTGGAACTCTCATAAGAGATGTACTTTAGTAGAGGAAGACGTGATAAGAATCCAGACGGGACTTACATTTTATTAAGTTTTTCTAGATTACTCCACAGAGTTCACAAAAATGCTTCTGTTCAGAATTATTATTGAACTTTTTTTATGAGAGCCCTAACAAAACACCGTAACGGACTTTGACCATCCATCTATGTAAGTGTTTGACAGTCAATGGACACAATACTTCCTCATGATTGGTTCTCGCTGTATACAACTATATACTTGGCAATTTTGAAATTTTATACTAAATCACTTGTATCTCCAAAACAGCTTGACCGATTTTCTTCAAATTTGGGTTAAATAGTAAAATTCGCAAGTCGTATCCGCAAGTCGTAGACCTTACTTTTGCACTTTTTTGTCAAAAAATCTGGATTTTCTTAATTATCAGATGTATAATTCTTGTGAATGTCTGAGTTGCCGCTCCTGTCTCCTATTTCCTCTCCTGATCATTTCGTGCTCGAGTTGAGAGTGGAGGGAAGTAATTTTTAAACCCTAACAAAAGTTAAAGTCCCACCCCAAGAAATCCGTGCCAAGTCAGCTGGCAACCCTGCAATTTTGGAGATCAGCTGTTTTGGAAACAAGTTGGGAGACGGCCTTGAACCACCAACCAACTCTAACCTCTTCACCACTTTCACTTTCTCTTTGTCTCTGCACGTTCCCAGACTTCCCAGGTAATATTTTTCCTATTTCTTTTTTTCGGATTTTCCTCATGTTCTTGCAATTTTAAGCCGTTTATCAACCCCCCTGAAAAGCCTCAACTTTCCATTTGGTCCTTCCACGCGGCCGTATGTCTGTTTTAGGGGGGCCCCCTTTTTTAGGAAAATGTGCCAAGTTGAATTCTGCCTAAGTTTGAAGTCTGCCTCATGGCCAAGTTTGAAGTCTGCCTAAGTTTGAAGCATGGGGTATCGTGCTAAAGTGATGAGTCAAATGTAATCCTTCTGTGATATAAGTGTTTTTTGTGTTTGTTTTACCCATAAATTCAGTGTTGTTTGTGTTCAGTTAATTTTAAAGTTGGGGGTTCCCTTGGTAATTTTTTTTTGTATTGGTTAAGTCATAGGGGTTCCCTTGGTAAATTTTTTTGTATTGGTTAAGTCATAGGGGTTCCCTTGGTTAGATTTTTTTTGATTTTCACGTGGCTCATAAAGCACATATTTTTTTTTTTTGTTGTCAACCAAGTAAGTGCATTTTTCCTTTAATATTTACATCTAACATGGCAGGTGACCAGGACAGGAATCTTGTAGAGGTGGTGGTAGAGAGACGGAAACGTTTAATTACTAGGGTTCAGGAATTCCATGGACTCATTCCAAAAGTGGAAAATGACCCATTGCTTTTGGTCCGTATGCGGGCCTCTATGCCTTATCTGGAGTCAACGTTCAAGGAGTTTCAATCAGTGCAGGATACTATTTGTGAATATAATGTTCTTCATCCTACTACAGAGGAAAGAATTGCCATTCATTCTGTTTCAAAACAGTTTGAAGCTATGTATTTTGATGTCTTGGGGGTCATTACAGGGACCTCAGAGGCCAAGCCTATGGTGGTTGCAACCAACGATGGTAGGATGAAGCCAAAGTTGCCTCAAGTGAATATTCAATGTTTTATGGGGGATTATGAATCTTTTCCTGCTTTTAAGTCACTTTTTGATGCTTTGATCCATAGTAACACAGGTTTAGAACCTACTGAAAAGTACACATATTTGGTTTCCTTGTTGAAGGGGTCAGCCCTGTCTAGTGTTCAAAGCATTGCCTTTGTGGCTGAAAACTATCAAGTTGCCTATAATTCACTTGTCAAGCGTTTTAGTAATCCTCGGGTTGTAGCCCATCAGTGTTGTAATAAATTATTTGCCTTTAAGCCATTAACCAGTGAGGTTCAGTTACAGAAGTGGCTGGATCAATTCAACACAAATGTTGAAGCATTGGAAAATACTTCCCTACAGGATAAGGGTGATTTTTTACTGTTGTACATGGGCCTTAATGCATTAGACCCTCTAACTAGACAGGCTTTTGAGCATGAGAAAATCTCATTAAATTCCATACCCACCTATTCTGATCTCCGGACCTATGTTCAGGCACGGGTTTCAGTGGCGGAGCTCATGGGTGCCTCGTCTGGGTCTAGTGTTAAAAAACCATTTATGAAGCCAGAGGTGAGAGGGTCGTATGTTACCCAAGTAGATGTTGCAGGTTTTTCCACAGATGTGTTGCCGTCCAATGTTGCCAGACCCTATAAAGGGTTTTCAAGTAGTTTCAAGGGTGATGTTCACCATGTAGCCAAACCCTCTAATGGGTCATTTAATGTTGCCAAACCCTCTAATGGGTCATTTAATGTTGCCAAACCCTATAATGGGTCATCCAGTGTTGCCAAGCCTGACTTTAGGTCAAACCAGTCCCGTTCTGCCAGTGGTGTTTCCTGCCCTCATTGTTCCAAGGCTCACCGCCTAATTGAGTGTAATTTATTTGCCGCCATGTCTGTTCAAGAGCGTTTTGACACAGTGAGGACCCATCATTTGTGTTTTGCCTGCCTCGGGCCTCACTCAAGGTCATCATGCTCAACCAAGTTCAGTTGCCGTCATTGTGGATCTCGTGCTCACCATTCCTTGTTGCACAGAGATATGCCTGCTAATGAGATTTCTCCCAGTGGGGGTGTTTCTCAACCAGTTGTTTCAAATCCAATTTATACTGTTTCGGATCAACCTAATCAAGCTGAGGTTAATCTTGCCCTCTCGTGTAGAGACGTTTCTGGCTCAGGAGTCCTCCCTAGTCGTCAGGTGTTGTTGGGTACAGCATTGGTGTCCATATTGGACAGCTTTGGAATCCAGCACCCAGTTAGAGTGTTAATAGATCCTGGTAGCATGATTAGCATTGTGTCTGCCCATTTAGTAAATATTTTGAATTTGCCTATCCAGACAAGTAATGTCTGTGTTTCCGGTGTGGGTGAATCTGAACCCATGCGTGTGAAAGGTCAGGTTTCCTGCACCCTGTCTTCTCGTCTGGATGGCAGATCCCTTCCTATTGATGCTGTCATATTACCATCAATATCAGGTCATGTTCCCTCTGTTGCTGTCCCTAAGCATGTTTTGTCAAGTTTGGCGGGATATGCTTTGGCAGACCCAACCTTTTGCCATCCATCTAGAGTGGATATTTTATTGGGTGCTGAATATTATGCCAGCATTTTGGACTTACAAAAGTCGGTAGTGTCTGGTGAACCCTCCCTTATTCCTACTATGTTTGGTTATCTTGTTATGGGAGTGGTAAACTCTAATACCCCCCTTGTATCTCAGTCCTTTCATGTGACTACTGTGGACACAGCACTGCATGATCAACTGAGAAAGTTTTGGGAAAGGGAAGAGGTTCAAGTTAAAATTCCAGCCCATCCAGATGAGGTCCGATGTGAAGAGCACTTTGTGAACACACATTACAGGGACCCTGATGGAACTTATGTTGTTCGTTTGCCTTTTCGTGCTGACTGCCCACCTGATTTAGGAAATAATTTGAATCATGCCAAGTCTCGGTTGTTAAAACTGGAGCGTTCCCTGGAATATAAACCAGAATTTAAATCTCTTTATCATGAAAATTTAAAGGATTATGTTGATCAGGGACATATGATCCCAGCCACAAAGCCATCCACTTATGTTCTGATTCATCATGGTGTTATGAAGGCCTCTAGTTCTACAACCAAGGTGCGGGTTGTTTTCAGCCCTGCTGAGCGTGCAAGTCCCCACCATCCATCTTTGAACGAAACCTTGCTAGTTGGTCCAAAACTCCAGTCAGACATAAATGACCTGATTTTGAATTTCCGTTTAAAATAAAATTGCCATTACGGCTGATATTCGTCAAATGTACCGTGCCATCAAGGTAGATCCTAGGGACAGCCCGTTTCAACAGATTTTATGGCGTGAGGATCCATCTCAGCCTATTCAGCAGTATGAGATACAGCGTGTGTGTTTTGGTGTCGCTTCTGCGCCATTTCAGGCCCAGCGAGTAATCAAGCAACTAGTTGTTGATGAGGGGGCGAGGTTCCCTTTGGCTGCCCGTGCACTAAGTAGTGAGGTGTACATTGACGATCTGGTCTCTGGGGCATCTTCTGTTGAGGAGGCACTCAGGATGCGGGATGAACTAGTGTCCCTCCTTGCTGCTGGCAAGTTTGAACTGAGGAAGTGGTCCAGTTCGCATCCTGGGGTCTTGGGAGATTTTCCAGAGGACATGTTGGAGAGGCCACACTCTTTATTTGATGATGTTGATGCCATTAAGATATTGGGTTTACAGTGGGACCCTTGCCAGGATATGTTTTGTTACAAGGTAGAACAACATTGCAATTGCCAAACCAAACGTCAAATATTGTCAAAAATTGCCAAAATCTATGATACCTCGGGTTTTTTATGCCCCGTCACCTGTTGGATGAAAGTTTTTCTCCAGGTAATTTGGCTGAGAGGGCTAGCTTGGGATGAGGTTTTGCCTGGTGACCTTTTGACTGAGTGGAAGAGGTTTGCTTCTGAGCTCCCTCTGCTTGAGTCAATTCGTATTCCCAGACTTATTCTGGATACATTTATTTTTCCTCCGGAATTGGTGGCATTTGCAGATGCTTCTCTTTCCGCTATGGGGTGTCTAGTTTATCTGCGCGTTGTCTGCACAGATGGGCGGGTCCTCATTAATTTGATTAGGGCCAAAAGTCGAGTGGCCCCTGTGAAGCCGGTAACGGTCCCAAGACTAGAGCTGGGCGCAGCTGTGATGTTGGCTGAAGTCCTTGAATCTCTGAAGCCTTTAATTACCCGTCTCAATATTTCAAACAAGTATCTGTTTTCTGACTCTATGGTTGTCCTCTCCTGGTTGCACACCCCGCCCCATTTGCTCAAGATGTTTGTTGCCAATCGGGTGGTGCGCATTCTGGAATTAACTGATCCGTCTCAGTGGAGACATATTCAAACTGAGTTGAACCCGGCTGACCTGGCCAGTCGAGGATGTTTTCCTAGTGTTATTGTTGATCATGATTTGTGGTGGAATGGTCCACCTTTCCTAAAGCAGGAAATTTCCTTTTGGCCAATGAGTATTTTCACACCCGTTGAGGGCCTTCCTGAGCTGAAGTCAGCTGAGGTTACCACATTGGTTACAAAGGTTGTGCAGGAGTCTGAGGACTTAAGTTTTATTAAAAGGTTCTCTACCTTGTTTAGAGCCAAGCGCGTGACAGCCTGGATTCTTCGATGGCGTCACCGATGTTCGGCCAGTGCCCTTTCCAAACCTGTGGGCCCTTTGACCACCGATGAGTTAGTACAAGCCGAGCTGACCCTAGTGAGGATTACCCAGTCAGGACATTTCTCTAAAGAGATTGAGGCCGTTCAGTCTGGGCGTCAGTTGCCTGATTCACTGGCTCGGCTGTCCCCGTTCCTTGATGGGGGTGTTCTCAGGGTGGGGGGTAGAATAGACAAGGCACCATTGCCTTTTCATTCCCGTCATCCTGTACTTCTTCCAAACAATTGTCATATGGCCATATTGCTGGTCAGACATTTTCATATTTATTCATTGCATGGGGGCCCGCAAATTGTCCAAACTCTCTTCCTGCGTCAATACTTTATTATTGGCCTGCGCAACCTTGTTCGAAAAATAATTTTTAAATGTTTGCCATGTTTCCGTCTGTCTGCCAAGCCTCCTCAGCCTCAGATGGCGGAGCTACCCTTATCACGGTTCCACCAGTGCCGACCCTTTGTCAATACAGGGGTGGATCTAGCTGGTCCGTTCTTAATAAAGGATGGGTATTGTAGGAATGCTCCATCACTGAAGGCTTATTTTGCCGTTTTTGTATGTTTTTCTGTAAAAGCAGTTCACCTTGAGTTGCTTACCTCGCTTTCCACAGCCTGCTTTCTTGGTGCATTGGACCGGTTTATTGCCAGGCGTTCTGTTCCGTCCATGATATTTTCGGACCAAGGTACCAATTTCAAGGGTGCAGCCAATGTCATTGAGGACACTTGTCGTTTCTTACAGGAGAATGAATACTCCATTGTTGACCATTTAGGTAGCCGAGAAATCAAGTGGTCCTTTAATGCCCCAGCCAACCCCTCAGCGGGCGGTCTGTGGGAAGCGAGTGTGAAGTCGGTCAAATCTCACTTGACTCGTGTGTTGACCAATCGACTTCTGCATTATGAGGAGTTTTCGACCGTTTTAGTGAAAATTGAAGCCATTTTAAATTCTAGACCATTGGGTGTTCCATCTCCCACCGTGGATAATTTAGATGTACTTACCCCTGGTCATTTTCTTGTTGGACAGCCTCTTTTGTCACGTCCTGAGCGCAACTTAACTTTGTCACCATCAAATTTTGTTGCTCGCTGGACTCTAGTATCACAGATCTGCCAACACTTTTGGAAGCGTTGGTCAGACGAATACTTGCATACTCTGCTTCAAAGACAGAAGTGGTATCACCAATCTGACAATGTCAAAGTTGGTGATGTCGTTTTAGTTTTGTCAGAAAATATGGCGCCTTTGCAATGGCCCATTGCTCGTATCACCAAGATACATCCTCACCAAGATGGTGTTGTACGTGTTGTTGAAATTACAACGTCTGCACGCAGACTTCTCAGACCCGTTCGAAAGCTTCTCCTTTTGCCCACCTTAACTTAGGTTAGTTATCCATTCTAGTCAATTTGTTGTTTTCATTTTTCATGTATATTTGATGTATTATGTTGAGTCTTGTCCTGGTCCAACATTAATTTTTTCCGATACAGTCCACTACTTGGTTGATAGGTCCCTTCTCCCAGTTGAAAAATGGCCATTTTGGTGGGGGGAAAATGTATAATTCTTGTGAATGTCTGAGTTGCCGCTCCTGTCTCCTATTTCCTCTCCTGATCATTTCGTGCTCGAGTTGAGAGTGGAGGGAAGTAATTTTTAAACCCTAACAAAAGTTAAAGTCCCACCCCAAGAAATCCGTGCCAAGTCAGCTGGCAACCCTGCAATTTTGGAGATCAGCTGTTTTGGAAACAAGTTGGGAGACGGCCTTGAACCACCAACCAACTCTAACCTCTTCACCACTTTCACTTTCTCTTTGTCTCTGCACGTTCCCAGACTTCCCAGGTAATATTTTTCCTATTTCTTTTTTTCGGATTTTCCTCATGTTCTTGCAATTTTAAGCCGTTTATCAACCCCCCTGAAAAGCCTCAACTTTCCATCAGAGCTAAATCATATTTACAAAAAAATTACAAATGCACTATGTAAAACACCAATACACATTAACATTAAAATTTTCTACTTTTCACGAGATATAAGGCTTATAGCGTATAAGTAAGAAGCTAGTGGTCAGGCGCACGATCTCTATCACCAATGTATACAAAAATTCGTTGAAATCCGTTCAGTAGTTTCAGAGATTTGCGCGTAACAAGGAATGTATTTAATGACAGACAGACCGACTGACAGACTCAAATCCAAAATTGCTCAGGAGGAAATGAAACGACCAGAAATATGATTAATTGAAATCGGAGGAAAAAAATAATATTATTTTGCAAAAACGCACACAATACTACCGATTTCGTATTTTAGAAATTTCTCGGAAGTAATTATTGTAAACGGCACAGGGTGTCTTGTGGATTGCGTTTCCTAAAAGATAATATATAATCAAAAAGATTATTTACTATTTTTTTTACACCTAAACCACAAAAGAATATTTGGTAAAAAAGACGACTATATACATGGTGATAGAGGCCATGCGCCTGACCTCTAACTTTTTGTCTAAACGCTTATATCTCGTGAATGGTATACACCCGATTTTCATAAAATTCTATAAGTATACGCGTATTAGTGTTTCATATTATAATATATACTTTTATTTTTTTACTGAATAGGTAATTTATACTTGAGTCTTGCTTGATCAATCGAAACGGTCTTTTCGCGGGAGAACGCCTCAAAGATACTACAGTGCTTATACATTGTTTAGTAACCACGAACATTTGGACCATGCAAAAGCGCAAAATTAAGGTCTAAGACTTACTGATACAGATATTTTGTAGAATCTAGAATGTAGGGAAAACAATATTTTACCATAGAGAATAAATTTGAAGAAAATCAGTTAAGTAGTTTAGAAGATACATGTGATTAAGCATAAAATCTCAGAACTGCCAAGAGTAAACAATGTGAATCAATATTCATCACTTCACTAGACACTGGACAGCTGGAAATGGAAGAAGCCCAGTACAATGATTCTGCTAGTTCAATCAATACCCAAATTAATCCTTCCACCAGGATGTGAATAAAACACATGGACACGGAAAGTAAAGGAAGAGTCAGTTCTTCCGCTTTTACATGTAGAAATAACAACATACTCTACTCGTCCATGTACTGGTCTGGTAAACGTTTTGTGTACTTACAAGAGAGGAGAATTCAATATTTCTTGTACCTATGTAGATTGTAGATGTAGAATTTTTATTTGAAATATATTAATTTAAGGAAAAGGTATAGCTTCAAGCTTGGAGTGAGAGGATGGCAGTTGGAAGAGTTGTAAGGAGTGAGGTGTTGTAAAGAAGGGATACAGTGAAGGGGAGGTTGGATTTGTGGAGAGGAGGGATTTGGGGGGGGGTGAGAGAGAGAGAGAAAAAATGGAGAAAGGGGACACTTTTCTTTTGTTTCTCTGAAAATAAATATGAAAATGTCAAAATCAAAACTCGAAATGTGTTTTCCTTTCCCCACACTCTCTTTCCGTCTCTCAATGCTCTTAAAGGGAGCAACTTGAAACTTAATTTTTGACAAAATTGAAAACGTCTTAAACAGAAATACATTTTTATTTCAAGAAAGAGAAAAAGAGCGAGAGAAATACTGTCATTTCTTGTGATTAGTTGTTAGGGTGTGGTTGGGAATTATTTTTGGTTCCAGGAATTGTTGACGGCTAGGTGGGAGGAAAACACGGAATCAAACTCCGGAAATCTCTAGCAGAAACTGAAAGCTGTATAAACCAACTATCTATAGTTACCTACCACAACCTAATTTACCAATTATGTACTTTTCAGAAATTTTCTGTGTCGGCAACATGCTCAAAAATCTGATGTGACACCACACGACTTTCCTTATCCCTCGAAAATCAGTCCAAATCCGCCATTGGTGACTCCACGCTATCAGTTAGCTAAAAATCAATGTAAAATTCGTAATCAGCATCTCAAAATCATTGGATTTGATATCTCACAACCCCCATCTAGAATGAATAGTAAAAAAGTTAGTCCTAGGGGAGCCTCCCAAAATATCGGTAAATTGGGGCCGGGTTCCAAAAAGTTCAAGATATCAACAACAAAAAATGATCAGAATATACCTTTGTTACTTTTTATTACAAGAAAAAGTTGTTCTTATAAAATTCATATCTCCTATCGTATAGCCAGAACGGCCAAACGCCGCCATTGGCGGCACCGATTTTTTTCAAAAGTTTCGTGCTGCGTCCTCTAGATATTTATGACCTATGTATCGAATATCAAATCTCTAGCTAAAGCCGTCATTGAGATATTTTGTTTACAGACAGACACACGGACTAATGGCTGAAATCCTAAAACATGTTGTGGCACTGAAATCTGACCGAAAATTTTGGGTAATTCCATTAATTAGGAAAGTAAAAAGTATTATTAGATTTAAAAAAAAATTGCAATGAAACCGAATCCTGGCTTAGATATTAGTTTGAACAATCATCCACTTATACTTATGAATTTAAGCATTTTATTTTAAAACACTTCCTCCTCTGGTTCTCTTCAAAACTACGGCAGCCACTCATTTCCTGTCATCATGCAAGTCCATCTTGTTGTCTGTGTCTTTTGGTATCAGATTAATCTTGATCTTTCTTTTCTTCCTAAGAAAATTTTCAATATCGTTAATCTCAGGAACTGATGTGTTGATAGCTGCTGATGTCCTTGAGTTAGAAGTCTCCTCTGGTAACGTTGGTCGAGACATTTCTGCTGGGATGGATAAATTAGCTTTGTTGGCTCTACTACTGGATAGTACAATATCAGCTGCTGGTTTGGTAATGGTGTTATTTACTTGGCTAAAGTTTTCAGAGATATTTGTTAAACCCTGAACATTAGTGGAGAACAATTGGTCAGTTAATTTATCTGACGAAGCAATAGGATCTGCTAGAGGATTTATTTGATTTGAAAAAAATGACGAAGTTTCATTATCTTTCCTGATAACTCTGTCTGCTGTGGTTTTCCTTACAGTAACTGAAGTAAGATCACCCCTATTGTTCAGCACAGCCTGATCTGAGGCACTGTCTGCGCTTTCAGTTAGTATTGTATACACCAATTGCACCTCACTATCATGGTGAGTTTTCTTGTTTTCAAGGTGGGGCGCAATTTTATCTGGAGTTCTCACTCTATCATTCTCTAGCAATGTTCTGTCTGGATGTGTTCTTACTAAATCTTTCGGTTTTTCAGTAGGGATGTTCCATTTGACCATGAACTGGTCAACTTTTTTCTTTCTATCCTCCTTAGAGGCTTTCATATATCTTTTGGATTTGAATAACACTTCAAGATCGCTCAGAACTGTTTGGTTGAAATGTGGTCCCCAGAAGAAAGAGACGCCACTATGAGCAGGAACGCTATATTCAGGATCATATTTGGTTTGGAAAAAAAGTGAGTCTAAGTTAAAACCTAGGATGGTGATACAACGGCCATGGTGTGCCAGACTGGAGAACAAGAGGACTGTCGGTAAAAGCGTGTGGATGAGCATGATCTACTGTTACGTTCAGCTGTCAGGGAATAAAATATATAATAAGAAGGTCTAAAAATTAATATAATAAAATTTTGCAACTGATAAAAGGCAGATTTTTGTGAGTTTTAAAATAAGTGCTATCAATTTTGCAGCTGAAGCCTAAAATTCAAGTGGACATTTTACCTACTACGTCTGTTGAAAATTTAATCTTGGAACTATATTGCTAATTATTATTTAACTGGCCAATTTTCGAACTTGAGACTAGCCATTCAAACGGGAAATGCAGTCAGCATTGCGGGTTCTTTATGCCTAATGTCAAAATGAGATATGGATAGAAAAAGACATGAGATCAAAAGGGTCACCATATCTACTTCTTTACAGTGGTATTAAACTTCATAGAATAGGTTCGTAGGTACTGATCAATCATAAAAATAAACTGCCAATTATGAACATAATACTTCCTCGTGATTGGTTCATATTGTATACACTTGGAAATTTTGAGATTTTATACTAAATCACTTGTATCTCCGAAACCGCTACACCGTTTTTCTTCAATTTGTTTTATATGGTAGAATACCGTTTTTTACTTTCCTTATCATAATAAGGAAAGTACCTATTGTATTCGTCGAAAATTTGACCTACCCAGTTTTTCACATTTCTGGACGAATCATAGCCTCAGCAGGATACTAAAAACCTCTTGTGCAAAAGTGATGAATTTTAAATGGGACCATCTCCTATATGTACAACAATATTTCGCGAAATTCGTTGAGTAGTTTCTGTGATTTGCGCGTTACAAGGAATCTGTTTCGTGTTAATATAGGCCGGTTGGCTGGCGCTACTTGACGAGCGCTCGCCTCCCGGCGAGCTTGATGTACCAGATCGACAGACATACATAAAACCAAAGTCGCTCGGGAGGTTATGAAACGTCTAGAAATATGAAAACATTGAAATTGGAGCAAAAAAATATTATTTCTTTTTTACAAAAACGAAAACAATACTTAGAAATTTATCTGAAGTAAAATCGTTGCTCACCTTACTTACCAAATATTATAAGCGCCGCAGTATATTTGCGACTATATTTTACTTTCCTTATCTTATAATAAGGAAAGTATTGTATTCGTCGAAAATTTGACCTACCCAGTTTTTCACATTTCTGGACGAATCATGGCCTCAGGATACCAAAAAAGTTGTTTTCAGCCATTGGTCCGTGCGTCTGTCTGTCTGTCTGTCTGTCTGTCTGTCTGTCTGTCTGTCTGTCTGTCTGTAAACAGGATATCTCAAGAACGGTAAAAGCTAGAAACTTGAAATTTGGTACACAAATTAATTTTATACACCAGACGAACCACGAAACTTTTGGTTGAAATCGGCCGCATTCTGCGGCCACAGGGCCGCAAATGCTAGCCGCAAGCGCCGCTTCTTTAAATTGGTTAAAGATACAATTTTTTTTAGAGAACAACATTTTCTTAGATTAAAAAAATAATAGGGGTCTATTCTGATCATTTTTTTGATATCTTGAACTTTTTGGAACTCGGCCCCAATTTACCGGTATTTGGGGGGGACCCGCTTTGACTAACTTTTTTATTATTCATCCTAAATGGGGGTTGTGACATATCAAATTCAATGATTTTGAAGTGCTGATTACGATTTGGCATTTGGCATTGGTTTTTAGTTATCTGTTACCGTTGAGTCACCAGTGGCGGAATTCGACTCTTTTTTGGGGGATAAGGAAAGTCGTGTGATGTTTACACCAGATTTTTTTAAATACATAATAATATATTTTGTAATCAAATAATATTGTTTGAATATGTAGTCACTGTGGCAGAGCGAGTTAGCGCGCTAGGCATTGCACACGTGGTGACCTGGGTTCGATTCCCAGCGGGGGAGGATTTTTTCTGCTCTGTACTTGGATGTTCGGGGTCCACTCATACCTCGTGAGGAAAAATGAGTAGTTACTTGTATGAGTAACGACCAGTGGCGGCATTACCAGAGTAAAAAGAAATTAATGTAATAGAATAATTCGAAATGTAAAGGAGGCTCTTAGTAATGCTGCGCTACCCACAAAAAATTGTGAAGAGGCCTTGTGCTTCACCACAAAGAAAATCATACATACATATTGTTTGAATATTATTTTAAAGAAAATTTCTATATTATGTAAAAGTTGTATGTATGATTTTATTTGTGGTGAAGCACAAGGCCTCTTCACAATTTTTGTGGGTAGCGCAGCATTACTAAGAGCCTCCTGTACTTTTCGAATTATTCTATTACATCAATTTCTTTTTACTCTGGTAATGCCGCCACTGGTCGTTACTCATACAAGTAACTACTCATTTTTCCTCACGAGGTATGAGTGGACCCCGAACACCCAAGAACAGAGCAGAAAAAATCCTGCCCCGCTGGGGATCGAACCCAGGTCACCGTGCGTGCAATGCCTAGCGCGCTAACTCACTCTGCCACGGTGACTTCCTTTCTATATTATGTAAAAGTTAAATGCTCAGGGCAAGCAAACTTTGAGAAGACGATAATCTTCAATCTGGAGAGCATACTCTGCATACTTACATAATTATGTTAGCCTAGCCTATGTTAGGTGATCAAGTTATCACAAGAAGGTTTAGTATGGAGTTTCTGATATTCATGAGCACATGTAGCATCCAGTGTCTTACGTATGTAACGGCATATAGCTACTCAGTATGGTCCTCTGAATAATTTACTGTGGGATCGTTTTACAACATGGCGGAGTTGGGAATCGACGCTACGAGTTCATTGGTTGATTTCATGCTGGGAACCTGAGTAGAATATACATTACCTTGTTCTCCCCGCTCCCAACACACATGTGCTCGCAGCATGGATGTTATGTATGTAGGCACTATGCAGATGTAGAATATAGGTAACTTAGTTATTATTATCTTTGCTTCTAGTGTACCCATCATAAACAGCGAAGGAAGAGAGCTGAACGTTGCAATTTAGACTGTGTGTCAGACTGACATACGGGCCGTGAATACGATACAATGTACGTAGATGAGTTTTGATAGCTAGACGTATACATTTATTTTAGTTCATTTTTGAGGTCATAATTAGCATAAAAAGAGCTTCCACGCAATTATATCGTAACCACCTCGTTGCATAAGAGTGTAGTGCACTGGGGTATGCATGTGGCGAGGTCCACCTACTTGTCTGCAACAACATGCACCCCCGCAGACATCATAATTGCAGAGTTTTTGAAACACAACACTCATGTTCATAGCATAAAATGGGAAATCTTAGACACAAAAATGAACTAAAATGAAATGTAAACGAATAAGTAAGTGAGCAGAGAAATCTGAGAACTAATTAAAAGTGAAGAAAAATAAAATAAAGATAATAAAAGGAGATATATACTGGCTGTGATCTTTTCTGGAGTGAATGTCTCGCAAAAGCTGATTCCAGTCTATTGTGATACAAAACCAAGCCGTAGTGAAGGCTACTGCCTTGAACTCTTATTTATATTCTTAGTTATACTATGTAATACCTCCTAAAGTCATCAATATAATATGCCTTTTGGACTTATAAAAAAATCATGTATACCTAATAAAAGATTTACCAGGTTAAAACACGAAAATATCAATAAAGATGAAAATACACACATGAACGCTTCAAAAATACATTGAGACAAACACAACCACTTTTATATTTATAATATTGTGAAGGAGTCAAGACCTTTCACCAGGAGGTTATCAGCAACCAATGAACAGCCAGCAACTGCTTGACAGTGTGAACTGACTGATGTTATGATAGTACCAAGCAGGAGGTATAACATAAGCCTCAATGACAATTCAATCTAGTCATACAAGCAACAATATAGATAAGATTCAAATCAATTGAATCCCACCATATTTATGTTTTGATCCTGGGACCTCTTGATTCTTGATGTACCGCGGGGCGATGACATTGCTCCTGGGGTCTGGACAGTGAGATAGACAGGATCCTCTGATTGATTATTCCGAT
Source organism: Bactericera cockerelli (assembly GCA_024516035.1). NCBI lineage: Eukaryota > Metazoa > Arthropoda > Insecta > Hemiptera > Triozidae > Bactericera > Bactericera cockerelli. Next base: position 28,455,693 of record CM044956.1, read on the forward strand.
CCAGAAGTGACTGAGAATGTCAGGCTGTTCAGGTGTGGTCTCTGATGTCTGGGCATGGAAATAATTGATTATGTTATTATCTCGGTGTTATGGGTTGTTTTGTTCATGCCTCAGGTCCAGAATTGAAAGTTGGAAATTTTAGTCAGTATTTTACTTGTCAATAAATACCTATCAGGAGACAAAGTCTAAGAAAAACGATAGTTACATATACTATGATGTGAAATACCTAATTAAAATAACAATACACAAAATACTCTATGATAAGTTTTTGCACGACAGTATATTATAATATAACAGTGTTATACTAAGAGGTTGAACTTAATCTTGTCTAATTTCAAGAACTATGTCATTCGTATTATGGTCTTTTAATTTGTCATCAGGCGACGATAAATTGTGAAAATCAGGAGACAGCTCTCCACTGGTAGATTGCTTTGCTCCTCGGTTTCCTCTAAGAAAGGATTACATAGAGAAGGAGGAGAAGAGAGATAATCTGTTTCCTGCCAATGTGATGAGACTTCTGCGTTGCTGATACAGTCGAAAATACTTTTCATTAAAAAAGAAATCCAAAATAAATACATAGGAAATAATATATAGATATACTCACTTACACATAAAATACAGTTATATTGTAAGCTCCGTCAGAATCTCTCTCTTTCTCTGCTGGTGGCGGTAAGCTTCTGAAAATGAAAAACATGCAAGAAGTGGGGTGGGGGAGAGCTTTTACCTCTCTCTCTCTCTGGTGGGATAATTGAATAGGTTGGCAATGGAGGGAGGAGGCTGATGATGTGACCCTCTTCATCGTGTTTCTAATCCGTTTATCGTCATCAACACGAGCTTGCCAGGCATAGAGCGGCGGAGGCATATGTCCCCCCTCCCCTCCCGTTACCCACCAGACGTCAAAACATGGTTTGGAAGGAATAATTTAATTCAACCGTCACCCACGTCTGAGGGAGCCGGGAAGGCGGGGTGATGTTTTGATTCAATTCGTCCGAGCCTTGATCTCCGAGTTATTTATTCAAAATTATTTCAATATAGATTTACACTTCAATTGTAGTTGTTATCAGAAATACCTTTGGAGTAAGTCATCAGCAATAACCTTGAAAAGTGTCAGTTCACAGTTCGATCATGGCATAAACTGCCATTGTTAGGTATTGTTAGGAGGCATATGTCCTCCCGCAACTTGCGGCAAGTATTCTTTCTATTCAGAAACTTAAAAAAAACACTGACTGTTTACCATAGCAAAATAATAACCGGAAAAAAGTTTCAAGGCTAAAACGGTTGCTGAACAAGTTGAAAGTAAATTAGCTGATCTGGATGTGAGGGGTGCAATTAGGATCATCAGCTCCAATGACAATCTTGCTAGCTTTAGTAATGTCAACTATGATGAAATCAAGACAGAACATCCAGATACTTCTCTTAGAAGACATTCACAGGTTAGGAGAAGTACCTTTGTATAAATGTTTCTTTATAAAGAAAATAAATAAATAAACTATTAAAAAAGAGACTTGACTTTTCCTAAGCCACTCAGCCTTCTGATTGGCGCAACTCCTCCTCTAGTTACCCGGTCTTTGAAATAATTTTAAGAGATTTTTTAAAAAAAAATTGATGGAGATACTGTGTAAGTAATTCTTAAATTAAGAGATCCCCGGATTAGTCTATTTTTACAGTTTTCACACATTTACAATAGCCTACCAACTAACTCTTCCACTAATTCGTAAAGTGGGATTCTTATTTACTGCATTCACATTGTTCTGCTGAGCGTCCACAATCCACAGGGCTGTAGTAGAAGTTGTTCAGTGTGATGGACTGATTCTTGAATGATCTTGAATCACATGTTTCTATTAGCATATGTATATAAATACCAGACATCCAGACGACAGAGTCCTATCACTCACCCAAATTCCAAGCAGTCATTCCTCCCTTAAGAATTTACCACAAAACATCAGCTTTATCGTTATGTAGATATTTATGTAAATAGGGTTATGCATAAGGGTGAAGGGTAAGTTACATTCATACACATATTATGTACCTATATTATACAGGTATAGGTAAAAGGCATAGCTTTTGGATCCCGAAGACTAATATATTATCGGTGGGTAAGACACAAAGTAGAGACCGAGGGAGGGAGGGAGTGACAGTTGACAAATGATGTTGGCCGACACCTTCGTACAGTTTTTTACCTTTAATTTGATTTTTTTTTCACAAAGCCTTCTACTGCTCTTTTTTTACCTTGGTGTTACCTACCTACTATTTTTCATTTGATGTGAAAAGACGGGTTTAGTTTGGGATTTGATAAATGATTCGGGTACCAGTGAGTAACCATCGCTAAGTCGTGAGCTCCAGTGTCTCCCAAACTGTGAATATGTGCGACAGAGGTTGGTAACTTTGCTATATCCTTTTCAATAATGCTATTCCATAGATTGAAAGATTTGTATATTATCAACAATAGTACCGCACAAAAAGAAAATAGTTTTCAATTTATATTCTTCTAAGATTTTTTATAAGCTCTTTAGTCCAGTGTTTTATTAATTATTCGAGCTTGCCCGCTTAATAAAGGTAATTAGATATACGAGGAAAGAAACCATATTTTGCGTAAAAATTCCTTACAATTACATATCTTGTAATATACTGACTAGTAAAATCTAGTAATGTAGTAATATCATGTTTTTATATACAGAGCCAAATATACAGATGTAATAATTTCCTCCTATATGATCTGCAATACTATGTAAGTACTTATTATAAGTAGGTATCGTCTATGTTCTACGAGGTCGATGAATCTAAATTAATTCCATGTATCATCACACCTGAATGTTGCCCAACATCCAATAGCAACAAGATTGGTCATGCTGTCCTCATATGTTACATTAGTCGAGTTAATGGGATTTTCCCAACATTATCAACACCACAACAATAATAATGCATAGTTTCTTCTGTCATCAGTATCATCAGCATGTATTTCATTTAGTTATTCAGATTCATGTTTATTTTCATTCCTCTTTGCTACATTCTGCTTCTCACCTCTGTTGTCCAAGTTCTCATCAAGTGCCTCCATGTCTCCAGGGCCTTCCCTCGCTGATCGGGTGAGGTGTCCACACCAATCCTTTTGTCTTCATCCAGGCCAAGGCCTCTCTTCAATCAATTCGGAATCTGCAATGATCACCTGGTCATTTCCTTGCGAGTCATAATAACTAATAAGCCTTTTTCATTATCATGGTTTACATCATCAATAAGTATCGATACGCTTGTAAACAATAGGTAACGTCAGACAATGAGATCGGTGAGATGATCGTTTTTGATAGGGTAGTTTGACTATTATTATGTTTGCCAATCAAACAATAAATTTAATGTTGTTCAACACTGCTAATTCATCATACAGGTTCATTAAAATTGAAGATATGTTAGGTATCATATCAGAGTAGCTTATACCTATTTCTTGAAGGACATGACTATAGGTCATTAGAATTGGATTAATGACTTGCATAATTATGATAATGTGAGATCTTCAAATCATTAAATGGACCTTTGACTTTTCTATCGGATGCCTTTGATGTTAGATTTCTTCTGGAGATTACCGCTTGAAGGGTGCAATCTTTGTCAGATTCAAAGTATTTTTCTCACTGGGAATTTCTGTTGGTGAAATGGTTTGACCCTGACGAGTGACTAAGGTGCGTCTCTTTATGTATGCCGGGGACAAGGAAGGATCTCTGGATTTTCCCATGAGATCGATACCAGTTCTACTGATACGCGATACACTCAAGGATTAAGACAGATCGTGCCTTTATCAAGGATAAGCTTATTGGGAATTACTGCTCGATCGTAAAATACTTATGCACTTGCTTCCTCTGTCGGATTGCAAGTGACTGTGTTGAGACAAGAATTGCTAGCAACATGAATCTGTATTTAACTATTAATTTTTCTTGCATAATATTTATATCTAATGTGTTTGTCAAAATATTGTGAATTATCACTTGTTATAGTAAGGCAGTTCTTATAAACTATCACAATATGGAAGACGACTAAACACCGAACCATCAAACAGGATTAAATTTAAAATAAGTCAGACTGTCCCTCAAGTAGGGCTATAGTGCGCTGTGATTGGTTAAAACTCCGACTTGACGGCGTGTCTGGCTTATTTATTAAATCCTGTTTCATAATTTGTCCCAAAGATCAGTGAGAATAATAAGAATGTTAATTTGTGGAATAGTTTTCAATTGACATTGAATGATACAGTCAATCAAATTTTGAACGACTGTTTTTACTATGATCATGAAAAGCAAACGATGCAACCTGAGATATAAAACGAATGACTAATATGTGACGACGTGACGCCGGTCCCATTCTTGACATCTCTGCTCCAGATGGAGAAAGCAGTGCGCTATTCCATACTCCCCCACCAACCTGTGCAAGGAAAGCAATAAAACCTTCTCGATACTTTGGGTACCACAAGGAACATTAATGCGCGTATAATGCCCGGATTGTATGCCGACGCATGCATTTCACGTTCAGATCTTCGGATGTCTCTTATCAAGGCGTTGATCACATCGGACCGGAAGTGATCACATCAGACTTGCCGGAGCAAATCCTTGGAAGCCTAGAGTCTCAAGTCCGACTCAAAGCGGTACATATAACTTACAGTTTATGGTTGTCAATCTCTTTGGTCTACATCTGGAATGGAATATGCATAATTTACATTCACACATGAGTAAAAACAACTCAATGATCCACATTGAACTCACACCAATGAACAATATTGGTAAGACACTCATTAAATCGGAAATATTTACACATATTATCATTATTATTATTTTAAAGATAAGTGTTTCACAGCCTTTTTTATTTCGTAGCCATGAAACAGGAGCTACTGTAGACGCTTGTGGACTATGTTGTAGCCTGCCCATCCTGTAGTATGCCTCCCTCTGATGGGCGAGAAGTGACACAATACTTCCCATTTAGGTGCTTCCCATTATTATGTGACCATAGGTCACACGATATCCTGGAACATAATATTGTGAAACTAAGTTTAAAGCGGGAGGCATATACTATAGTACATATTTTATTAAGTTAATTAACGTTGCTCCGGCCAAGCGCCTAGGTAGAGGACTTAATAAGAAAAAGTTGATTAAAAACTACTGGAACAAAAAATCGACTCGAATGATCGTTCACTCGTGAGTTGTATGCCCAGGAATAATTAACCAGGCTTTCTCGTGCGTCCGCTCTTCCCAAACTTGATCACATCAAAATTCATTGATTCTGCACATGCATTGGATAATTTCGACATGGGTTGCAGGGCTGCTCTCTGTTCGAGTGCACTCGAGTTCACTTCCTAGATGACGACGATAGAGCGCGGCCAAACCCTCCAACCACCCCCCCCCCCCCTCCCCCCCAGCGTGTTCCATGGCGAAAGTTGGAATAATTTATTCATTTCGACGTGCACTTCATATTGCGTTCAGCGTTTCCACCCCTATCATTCAAAACAGAAGGGGAGAGAATGACATTGTAGCAACATGTCAAATTTCGTGTTTTTGAATTTTCATGAAGATCGCGGCACGGCGGGGTGAAAGGGGAAGGAGCCAGGGACGGAGAGAACCCGACACGATGACACGTTGAGTAGGTACGCCACTTCTCTTAAGATCGCTGAAGTTAAACAATGACCAGCTAGGTTAGGACGAGATGAGTAAATCTAGAATTGAACCCTCTAGGTTAGTTATTGGACCAACCTCAGACGGGTGAAGACAGTGCTCGCTGGTTTCTTTCCAACGAATTGTTTCTGTGATTTTCTAATGAGTGTTTCTTTCTCATGACAAAAATTAGTTACTTAAGATATTATAAAATAATATCTTTTAGGTATATTATAAAATTTTCTAACGCCATAACTCGAGAACCGCAAGTCGGATTGAGCTGACATTGTGCATGGTTACCAATGACTGACTCAGTACAGTCATGCGCTTTCAAAATATCCATTTTCCAAAGTTGAGCTTCTGAATGAGCTTTTTCAAATACTAGCATTTCTAAACATAATCTCGCAAAGTACTCAATAGAAACATCACACGACTTTCCTTATCATATTAGGAATGGGAACAGGACCAAAAGCCACAAGTCACACAAATTTCAAGTCGCTAGCTCTTACCGTTCTCGAGATATCTTGTACATAGACAGACAGACAGATGGACAGACGCACGGACCAATGGCTGAAAACCGCATTGCAGGCCTACACTAGCCGATACACTAGCCACAACCCGGCTAGTGTATCTATATTTTATGTGTGTTTATTCCGTGCCTGATTAACTCTGAATCTAAACATCCATCATACATCTATAGCATTTTTTGAAGCACTGTAACATGTAAAATATTACCACCGCGTCCTCCATCCCTAATTGAAACTTTTATGTTTTAATGATATTATTATGTATTCAATTCCTAATTTTCATACACAAGTAATACTTACTAGATAACCTTGGGGTAGTAATGTTTTATTCCACAATATTAAAAGCGATACATTTTATAGTTGATTTATTAGTCCTAACCTATTACCAAGGGGCATGCAGGCAGGTGACCATCAAAAATAGAAGTACTAAAAAGTATTGAAAATGAACTGCAGATTGTTGTTGTTGATTTAGTTCCATTAAACACAGAGATTCCAAAATAAGAAACGAGGTTTTTCATTTGCTCATCATATTTAATTAACCTGACAAATATACCATCTTGTCAGAGATGGCACACCAAGTGTAGAATCATGTGAGTCTGCCAATTACTGAGCAAGTACATGACTCACTGCCAATTACTAGTCGGAGAACATGAGCTTGAAGATGATTTCATGGCCCTGGAAATACCTAATACTTCTTGCCGTGGTAGTTCAGGGGAAATTTCGGTTGTCAATTCTAACAGGTCAATGTAATTTAGTGAATGCGGTATCGGAGATCTTAGGGCCGTATCATGAAACAGTAAATCCAAGCCGAGCTTTAGATTTTATCAGCTGCCCGATAGGTACCTATTTTAAAACAAAATTTTCCGCCACGAAAGCTGGCTATCGTTCCGCCACAGTGGTAATATGCATCTACAAAGCCGGGCTTAGATAATTATGATCTCTACAGTTGTTGTCAAGGTGAACGTTAAGGGATAGTGTCCACTAAGATTAACTAATCCTGTTACCTAATCCGGCCCTAAGGAGGTATACAATACCATATCGTGCCTGTATCGTCTGTACTGTACAAAGTTTCGGGGATGATCTAAAGTTTGCTCTTGGATTATTTTACCCCTTGTTTTTCCAAAAGAATTAATTACCCTCTATTGAATTGTTTAACCATGAAAATGGTTGATCTATTCAATTCAATAAGTAGTGTGTAATGATACCTATCATTAAGAAATTTAATAGCAAATGTAAAAGAAAACTTATGTATGTGACTGACATGTTCGAAATGGTTCTTAAAATTTCCATTTAAAATAATATGCAAAATCAAATCTTAATTCTAACAAAGGTAATTTCTTAATTTGCCTTGAAAGTTTGTGTTCTTACCCACCCCACATGCAGAACCAGTAATCGGACCTGCTCCACACATCATCTATTGTGAAGCCAGAAATCCAATCAAGTTAGCAAGACCAGGCAGAACATACGCAATTGAGGACCATCAGCACTGATTGGTTTTCCTCGCTCAAGGTTTTCCTCTCGCCTTGAAGATAAACAACTTTAAGGATAATTTGATTTTTCTCATCAGCTCGAGTAGACGTGATCTTGGCGATTCTCCTGACCTTGAGCTGAGGATCTGAGCCAATTGAACTTCTACACACATTTGTTTGTCTTGGTACTCACGTACACACTACCTATGAGAGTGAGCTCAAGACAAATGCATCAGATATTTTTCTGAATATTTATAATTTGGTGTTGTTTTTATTAAATACCGAGTTGAAGTAGTCACCTTGATAGAGTGCATTCGTCCCAGTCAACTGTAGGCAACAATTGTCTGGGTTTGATTCCCGCCTGGATAGAAAATTTTCGATCTTGTTCTTTGGATGTCCAGATTGTCCAGGGTCCAATCATACATTTTGTAAATAAATTATTGTTACTTATCAGTATACCAAGAAATCATCTATGGTGGCAGGAGGCACAGAGTAATGATTTAGAAAAGTAAAGGAGGCTCTAAGTAGAACTACTATCTTTTTCTTAAACTTTGCCTTTTCCCAAATTTAGTTGATATTGGTATTGTCCATCGGCCAACCTCTACAATCTCTACACATGGTTGAGTTTGGTTAATCTTGGTTGAGTTTGGTTAATCTGGCAGTTCTTCTTCCACATTTTACGGCTGTATGCATGCCTTCATTAAAGCTTACTCTGTTAAGGCTCCTACAATTTGTGTTATTATCATTCTTTTAGCCTGACATGGCTGGTACTGTCTCTGTTTATTGTCTTTTTACAAATAACTCATATTACTAGTGCTAAGAATAAACTTCAGCCTAAAAAGCATTAACCATGGACTTTTATCCAGTGTGATACTCCCTCAAGTGCTTGCCAGTGTCAACAGGATTCAATTGGTCACGCATGACTTCCTCATGTCATCAGTAAGTCGCTGCTGAAATGTGAAGTTCATAGAGGATGTTACCAACCTGTGGAACCAGAAAATCTATTGCTCAGTTTTTAAAGGGTCGAACAACTGACCTGCGTTTTCAGGTAAAAACTTTTAACCGTTGGATAGAGTATAGAATTTTGAACTGACCAATTCCTCAAGAATCTTACTCTCCTCGCACTGAGTAAGTTTAGAAAGGTTGTCTCACAGGACCCAAGAAATATTTGAGTCCCTTGTTTTTTTTTTTTCCAAATTTCGGTGACTGTGAATTGTGATGGACTTAGTGCGAAGATGCGATTGTTAAAAAGATGCTATTCCTTGCATAGAAGTACTGAATTAGTTTTTTTGATAACGCTGGTGGTTCACGAGATATTTGATTTTTTATTATTTTTTTATTCTCACTAAACCTTATGGTAAATAGAAGGTAAAAATCGTGCTGTTTACATGAATTAACGTTTCTAAAAGAGCCGAGTCCTCAATTTATTTAGTTTGAGAACCGCTGTGGACATGCTCCGCTAGATCGTGGCCTCAGATGTCCATTTTGTGAGTAGCTTTTAATTGGAACAAATTAGACGTCCTGGTCCCCTGCCTCACACAGGAAGCGTTTAAACTATTAAGATACACAGCGAGGAGACTTGGGCGTCCGGCCATAGCGAGTCATTGGGCTCGGCTTTGTTTTGGAGGGTGTATCTCAAGGGTTAAGGGTAGATAGAACGCCCCCATATCGCTGAAAGTTTGGATCATTAAAGATTCAGTTTTATGTGGTATCCAGGGACTGACTGTTAAATCTTTGTGGCCTATAGTATGTGTTACAACTGTGTAGGATATGTATAGCTACCGGTGCTCGCCTGGACTATGCTGATACTGTATCGACTCCACCCTTGCAACACCTAATAACAGGTGTTAAACCTTCCCTGAGATCCTCTATTCCCACACACAATATACCACAGTAACACATAAATCCTGCCAAACCGAGCGAGTGTGTTTGCTCAATAATTACGCGAGATATTAAATTTATTACGCGAGATGATAATGAAATAATGTGTATCCCTGAGGGACTCTCCTCCCTCTCAGCATAAATCAAATCATAATATAAACATTAATATGAAGACAATTCATTTGCATGCCGGGTAGGAGGGAAGCAATATGATTATGAATATGATAATGCGAGGAAGGGTTACCGACTATGGAATCTGGATAAGCTTCCTTTTTTACCCTTTTTCTGTCTGATATTTCATTTTAATATAACTTTTATCGTCTTCCTCAACATTTGTACGGAGGAAAAAGAAGAGGCGAGTCGCATAGTCGTCCTAAAAGTCTGAGTTACCCTGCAGCTGCCCCTACAGAAAGTATTAGGATTAGTTTTTTTTTAAGTTATCATTTTTGTGTTAATCACTTTCGTGATGTCACAACTACTCAAACTCGCTTTAGTAAATTTACGCTGAAACCCGGACTTGAACCACCGACCTCCAGGTTACAAGTCCGCCGCCTTATCCATCAAGCTACTGAGGTCGGTTATTAGGATTAGTTACTAAAATACATATCTGCTGACACAAGAATAATTGCCATCCATTGTAATTATCAAGCACCAGACGCTACTAGGTGTCAGCAAGGAATAGAGACATCCTTGACATGATTGTCTTGAAAGCTGCTGATTCTAAATCTTGGTATACCAAACCTGGAAAAAATATCAACCGGTAAATATCAACTTAGAGGGTGTCCACCAACTAGATGTTGGAAAAATCCCTGTTTTCCTACAAGTCAAGAGGTCACTTGGATCAATTCACGTTTTTTAAGAAATCATGGTCAGTGGGTAAGTTGTAACTTCATGAATGGATAGTCATGCATATTTCTCTTCAAATACAGTTGGTTGCATCGTAAAATATTAAAAAACCTTAGAGATATTCAATCATAAGATTAACTTTTTCGATTTGGCCATAACTCTTTAACGAAGCAAAATGCCCCACTGCAACTTCAGCTTATATAATAGTCCAAATGGCGCTGAACATACCCTTAAAATCTTTGCATCTAGTTTAAAGGGGATCAATGAGAGCCATAATCTGTACATTGGAATCCACATTTTACAGTTACAAATATGTCGAAAATACACAATATCAAAAATGATTTTTTCATTTCGCACCCTCAGAATTAGATGGTGATATGTCAAAAATCATGAATTTTTTTTTATTACTCTATCGAAATAAGCGAAACGAGACCTTTCGTTTGGTATAAGAATTATAATTCTAGCTCTTACCGTTCCCGAGATAGCGCTAGTGTTGTTTATTGATTATGTCAAAAAAGTGGAGGGACGTTGGAACAAGATGGTATTACGATCAGTTGTTACCAAGAGCTCCTTGGATCGAGAGGTACAGTTCTTGGAATATAGTAATATTTGCGTAAGTTTTGATTTATCACTCTCTTTATTAAATTTTATTTTCAGTAATTGACATAAAAACTGAATTGTGCATGATTTTTTTGAAATATCACTCTCTTTGTCGAACATTTTTTGTGTTTTGTCAAGGTAGAAATTACTAATACAAAAGATTATGTGTTATATTACTTTCTTTTATAAATTATTTTTTTTTTTGGACTTAAAAATAATCTGGCCCGGTATTTTCGATATACACTTGAGAGCAATAAATTCGGGACAGGACATTTCACCGTTTCAGTTGGTCCTGGTCAATTTGTGTGGCATGAAGTTGCTAAAGTATGCATATATTTGAAAAGCTTGTACTCATACCTTTCAGAAAATACACAATGTGTCCGGGTTATGTACTATGCAACAATGATAATGGCCACTTTCCAGAAACACCTCATTTTGTTGATGAAAACACGTGCACCGAGGGTATTTTAGATTTGATTTTTTGTTGTGATAACGCTTTTTTGGCCAGTAAGTTATTGAATTTCCTTAAATGCAACACTATGAGGAAGGAAATTCAGTTGAATTTTTCTTTTCATCATGGAGACATCGCACTCCATAGCTGTGAAAGTGGTTTTACTTGTGAGTCAAGGTGTTAAGCAAAGAAATGTTGCTAAGGAGCTAAATTTGTCGAAGTCTAAGGTGAACATAATTTACCAAAGGTATCGGCAGACAGTTAGCTATGATCAGAGACCAGGATCTGCCAGACCAAAGAAGACAACTGCCGAGGAGGACCAATATGGTGTCATGACAAGCTTAAGAAATCGAGACATGTCTGGTGTTGAGGTTAAACAGCAGCTTGTTATGGCCACTGGTGTTGATGTCAGCCCTTGGACAGTAAGGAGACGCTTGAAAGAGAAAGGTCTCATACCAAGAAGAAAAGCTACGGGACCCAAACTCAACAGACAACACCGACAACGTCATTTACAATTTGCCCTTGAACACGCTGATTGAGGAAATGGGGAATGGGGGCACGTTCTGTCCACGGATGAGAGCCGACCCTGCTTGTTCTTCAATGACAGACGTAAAAGGGTGTATAGAAGACCAGGTGAACGGTATAATCAATGTTATATTCAAGAAACTGTGAGTTTTGGTTTAGGATCTTGTATCTTCTGGGGTGGAATCTCTATGGAAACTAAAACAGAGCTCGTTATCATCAATTGTGGAGGACAAGGAGGTAACCTAACTGCAGAGAGGTATGTCACTGACATCATTGAAGATCATGTTGTCCCTTATGCAGGTTTTGTGGGTGATGGATTCGTGAATGCAAGACAATGCCCGACCTCGTACAGCACGTATTGTAAGTGACTTTCTCCAAGAGGCCGGTATTCGAACCCTCAACTGGCCAGCCAACAGTCCTGATCTTAATCTTATTAAACACCTCTGGGACGAGCTTAAAAGACGTGTCCATGCTCGAAACCCGCCCCCAATGAACCACAGGGACCTGAAACAGGCGCTTTATGAGGAGTGGGAGACTATCCCTCAAGAAACGGCTGCCAACCTAATCAAATCCATGAGAAATCGATTGCAGGCTGTCATACAAGCTCGAGGGGGTAATACCAGATACTAAGAGGTAAGTAACAGCCAAATTTCCATGAAGACTTCGAAGAAATAACACAAAAAACACCGATATCATTTGCAGTGTTTTCATGCTCGTTAGACCTCTTTTTGTTAATTGACTTATAATATTGAAAAACATGCTCACAATGAAAAAAAAATGTACACCGTCTTAAAATCAACAAAATTTCCTTTCTTTGGATACTTCACACTTGAAAATCCAATGTAAAATAAAAATTATAAAAATCAAAAACTTTGAGAAAGTTACTGTCCCGAATTTATTGCTCTCAAGCAATTTTTTGAAATTCATAATTATTTGTTTTTAGTTATTTCTTTTTAGAAACTTTGAGATTAAGTCTCAAGAAACAATAAAGTTTATACTCACATTGTCTTGTTTTCTACCTTTTACTGCTTAGCAATAAAACAATTGGGTATTTTACATTTCACTTTTTTAAACTGAATGAGTTTTCTTTTTTTTCTGACTTAATACCAAAAGCATAGATTTTAATGTACCTCGAGTTTCAAATTATCTTTTATTCTTCGATTCATATGGTAATATAGTGCTATAAAACTAAATTATCAAGGTACTATAATTTAGTTTTACCTACTTTAAAAGATTGAATAAAAAAGTTTAGGTTTCTGGACTGGATGTGGTGCGTGTATCTAGGTGTTTTTTAAAGGTGCAGTATGATTTTTCAAATATAGGTATCCCTCGTTAGACCTGTTCTGGAAAGAAATCCTGGATTTCATTTCCTTCTCGGTTCGTTCGTTTGTAAAGATAACCTATCCAAAAAGTTTTAGCCTATGAAAGTAGTGATATCTTGTTTGAGGCCAAGTTACTCTGGTACTTTCATCATTTTGTATGTTTTTAACTGCCAACTTTACTCTCCTCTGACTAGGCTCGTTTTGCTCTTTGTGGTGATTGTATTGGCATTTAGATACATTTTGCCCTTATATTCTAGACAACCGATAGCATGAAAATACCGATAGCATTTCAGTGTGTTTTTAGTGATACTAAGAGAACATTATTGCCAAATTTCATAGATCCATGGTCAGTAGAACCGTATATGTATAAATGTATATGTAAAGGTGTAAAAAATCGGTTCGTGTAGAGATACGCTGCTGTGCTTGCTGGAACTTGGCCTGGCGCACTGCTGTGAGCTCAGATGGGGTTACATTTGATTTTTAAATTATGAAAGGTGAATTTATGTGATGTGTCCTTTCTGAAATGATTTGAACTTGAAATGTTCTGTTAACACAATGCGAAAATCAATCCGTCCGTACAAAATAAGTTCGATCTCACTTCAACGCTCTTAAACTATCTGCCATTGTACATTCTTCTCATAATCTCCATTTTGAAAAGCTGAAATTGTGCTTGAGATGAAAACTTCAAGTAACTTTGTTGAGAACGCGAAAATGCAGAAGAAGTTCAAAATCAAACACGGAAATATGGGTGGGAGGGGGATACTCCTCCATTTCTCTCGGAGGAGAAGTGATAAAGAGGAGATGAAAAGGAAAAGAAGAACCGTATGGAAAATATAACGATTGTATAAATAACTATATCGTGCAATATAATTAATAGAGTGAGTAGGGGGGGAGAGGAGGGAGAGGGGGGGGGGGGGCATCAGTGAAGGGCCTGATCATGGAGGACTTGTGTGGAAAA